>CABHPP010112979.1:7783-18756 GCA_902168425.1 Peromyscus attwateri
GGGGGTCGTGAGGAGGGAGGACAGGGGAATCTGTGGCTCATATGTAAAATTAAATCAAATTATAAAATTTTAAAAAATTAAAAGAAAAAGAAAAATGTAAAAGAATGTCCAATCAAAAAAAAAAAAAAGATTTCTCTCTGAATGAATTTAAATGAACTGGGTGTCCGTTGACATTTTAACATAGCTCTGCTTCAGTTCCTCATCTTTACTCCTGGACATGTACATATCATCACTGATTTCTGATATGTTCCTGATAAGCATTTATATGATTATAGTTATGCACTATGGAGAATCCTTATCCTTCTATTCAGTTGATTATGATTTCCACCAGTACCAGAATCTCAGCCCTGCTTCCATTCTCAACCCTTGCCTTATTCCTTTGTACAGCTTTTCCCTTTAGTTACATATCTTCATTTAATAGGATGGTTACAGTTACCAAAACTTAGGCTTAAAGAATGAAAACAGCCGGGTGGTGGTGGCAAATACCTTTAATCCCAGCACTAGGGAGGCAGAGCTAGGCTGATCTCTCTGAGTTTGAGGCCAGCCTGGTCTACAGAGCAAGATCCAGGACAGACACCAAAACTACACAGAGAAACCCTGTCTTGAAAAACCAAAGAGAGAGAGAGAGAGAGAGGAGAGAGAGAGAGAGAGAAGAGAAAAAAGAATGAAAACAATGTTTCTATGTTCTAGGGATTTATGCAAAATTCCTGGAAAATTTTCTTGACAGATGAGTGATTTTAAAATTTACCATATTTTCTGCTGGACTGTGGTGGTGATTCACACCTTTAATTCCAGCACTCAGGAGGCAGAGACAGGAAGATCTCTGAGTTTGAGGCCTGTCTGGTCTACAGAGTGATTTCTAGGACAGCCAGGACTACACAGAGAAACTGTGTCTCAAAAATTCAAAAGAAATTAAAAAGATCTTTTCACAGTCCTTTGCATTCTTTTCTTTACCTAGTGTTAATAATGCCAAATGGGAATACGGGGAACTACAAAGAAAAGAACTGGAATTGAGAAGCTAAAAAGTTCTGGTATTGGATTTGGGCCCTTTCAGTTACTATACCTGAAGTTTTATGATGACTATCTCAACATTTCTTTCTAGATTAATTCATAAAAATGCAATTAATAATTCGTGTTTAATAGCATTCATTATATTTTAAAAATATGTAAAATTTTAAATATGGTCAAAATTTGCTGTTGCTTATGTAGATCAATTTTCTTAAAATTGTAATAAAATAATACAAACATGACAAGAGACTGTATAACTTAAGTATAACGATGACTAGTCTAAATATTTATTAAAGTTAATAATCCATTTGTACATGTAAGATATTTTCTTAATTTATATTTTTTTGGGGGTGGTGGTGGTGGTTTTTTGAGAAAGGGTTTCTTTGTGTAGCCTTTGCTGTCCTGGAAAGCACTCTGTAGATAAGGCTGGCCTTGAACTCATAGAGACCACCTGCCTCTGCCTCCCAAGTGCTAGGATTAAAGGTGTACATCATCACCAATAAGCTATTTTTCTTAAGTTCTTTACTGCTAACTCCATGAGTGTTAGAGTTCCTGACATACTGACACAGATTTTATATTAACATGGACTTTTCTTCTGCTTCTCTTCTTTCTCGCTCTTTTTTTCATATAAAGATAAAATGGGGGGAAAGGCAGGTGGGTGTGTTTCTGTTTTTTACAATTCCATCAAAGTTCAACACAATCATTTCTACCTCTTTCTCAGGGCAAGTCTGAATATCAATAATACAATATCTCATAACTAAATCCTTCTAGAAAGTATAATGTAAATATAAAGGATTATAATTTAACTTTCAAATATTGTTTATGATAGCTAACCTAATCTATGTTATTAATAGAAAAGTAAAATACTATAAGAAAAAGGAAGTTAAAATGTAGAAACAGTCTGTATATGGACAGCTGTTTAGTCTTTAGGAGTTTCATGAGCTTTTCTTAATAATAGGTTTATTCCAGGTTCATTAGCTCTCCTTTAAAATAGGTGGACCTTCTAGAAAAAGAGAAGTTCTGTCACTGACACTCTTCTTAAGGAAAATACAGACACCAAAAAAAAAAACACATACCCTGAATTCTGTATGTATTAGGAGGACCTCAGTATGTACTGACTCAAATATGTTTGTCTTCCCTCTTCCCTCTCTTTGACTGGACTCCTGGATCTTGGCCTGGTGCTTGGTTGTGGATCTTTGTATCTGCTTCTATCAGTTACTGGAAGAAGGCTCTATGATGACAGTTAGGGTATTCACCAATCTGATTACTGGGTAGGCCAGCTCAGGTACCCTTTCCACTATTGCTAGTAGTCTAAGTTGGGGTTATCCTTGTGGATTCCTGGGAACTTCCCTAGCACCAAGTTTGCTAGTGGGAACTCATGAACTTTAGACCAACAGCTATAAAGCCTGCATGGGACTGGACTAGGCCCACTGCATAAGTGAAACAGTTCTGCAGTTTGGTCTGCTTAAAGGGCCCCTGGCAATGGGATCAAGATCTATCCTTGGTGCATGAGCTAGCTTTTTGGAGCCCATTACCTATGGTGGGACACATTTCACAGTCTTGATGCTGAGGAGAGGGGCTTGGACATGCCTCAACTAAATGTACCAGGCTTTGCTGACTCCCAATGAGAGGCCTTATCTTTTCAGAGGAGGAGATGGGGTGTGGGGTTGAGGGGAGAAAGCTGGAGGGTAGCAGGAGGAGGGATGAGGGGGATCTGTGGCTGGTATGTAAAATGAACAAAAAACTTCTTCATAAAAAAAAAATAAACAAAAACCAAACCAAAACAAAAAAAGTAACAGTGAGTCCACTTTTGTTCCTGGCAAAATTCCATAGTTTAGATTCTGAGTATATCTCCATATAGAGACCAAATAAAGCAATATAATCTTAAGTAGTTTTCCAAGTAAAAGCATGGGATCAAAAGTGGGTAGGACAGATTTTCAATAAGTAAATATATCATGCAACAATATGTACTCATAAAAAGAATATATTCTCTCAGTGTACAATAATAGCCTAGAAAACCATTCTGCTAACTGGTTATGGTGATAATTTGAGACCATTGTCTAAAGTATTGACATTCACTATGATTAATTTGAGGTATCTTACAGAGAAGATAGATTGAGACATTTTAAGTTTTTTCTATAGACTTTTAGTTCATGGTTAAATGAATATGGTCAAAAATTGAAGTGAAAACAAAATAAAAATGAAAAACAACTACTTTGTGTGAATACACAAACATACTGTGTGTGTGTGTGTACCTATAATACCCAGAGGCCAGAAAAGATGTTGGATGTCCTGCTCTGTTTCTCTCTGCCATACTTTTTGAGACCAGGTCTCTTATTGAGCCTGAAGGTAGGCTAGTAGGCAGCCAGCCCTACAGAGTCTCTTGTCTCTGTCCCAAGCAGCTCTGGGGTTACATACTTGAGTTAAGACATAACAATCATTTTTTTACATAAATGTTGGAATCCAAATCCACATCCTCATGCTTGGGCAGTAAAGATTCTTACATTCCTACCCATGGAGATGCCTCTACCACCCTGGGGAAAAATTGATGTCAATTGTGAACTAACAGTTTTTAAAATTAACATTTATTTTATGCTAGATTTTGGATAGTCATGGAAGCAGGAAAATATACCACCATACACATCAAAATTCCAAAACTAAAATAAATAAATAAATAAATAAATAAATAAACTGCCTGACTACACACAACAAAGTCAAATACTAATATCTTTGTGCATGGATGTCATATCTGGTGGTCATTTCTGTCTGTGCCCACTTTCATGACCGTATTGACTGTCATGCCACTGTACTTGGAAAACAGAAATAGTTTTCATTCAATCTCCTCTTCCAGCATTTTATACAAAACAACAAATAAAATGAATAGATAACACAATAAATGTTGCAGCATCTTTCATTTCTTGTTATTATAGCTTTTATTTATCCTTAGAGGATTCCATACAATGTATTTTGATAACATTCCTCATCTCCCTAGCACCTCTCATATTCTACCCCACCTCTCTACCCACTCAAACTTCTCTCCCAATCTTTCTGTCACTATCTGTCTATCTGTCTGTCTGTCTGTCTGTCTGTCTTTTTCTCCTTTGAATCCAGTTTGTGTTTTTGTCTGGCTTGAGCGTCTGCAGATCGTGGGCATTCTGTCACTGTCTCTGTGAGCTCATATATGCATCTTCCCCTTTGTGTCAGGAAAATACTGTTTCCTTGAAGCCACCAAATACCTCTTGCTCTAAAATCTTTCTGCCCTCTCTTATACATAGATCCCAGAACACTGAGGGGAGGAGTATGATACAGACCTCCCATTTAAAGTTGAAAATTCTAGTGTATCTTGTTCTTTGTACATTGACCCAGTTCTGGATTTCTGTTCATTGGAATCTACTCCAAAATGAAGCTTCTCTGATTAGGTTTCAGCAATGAATGAATGGTCTATATATATGGTAATATATGATCAGAAGCCATTTTTATTGATATGTCCAATTAGCAGAATAATAGTAGATTTTATCTGAGGATACATGACTTATCCAGCCACAGTTCCTGGTCTCATTGACAGTGTTGTATATGGATTCCACCTTATGGAATGAGCCTTAAATCCAATCAAATAGTAGTTGGTTTCTCCTATAATACTTGTGCCATAACTATTGCACCAGTGGGTATATTCTATCAGGTAGGTCATCTATTATAGCTTGCTGTGTTCACAGCTGTGTAACACTGATGACTGTTTTTTCTCCTCAGGTAGAGTACACAGCAATTCCCAGCACTATGAAAGCTAGTTAGTAGGTATGAAGCTTCCATTTGAGCATGAGCTAGATTTTCCCATGTTTCATGATCAAGCATGTGATGTCAAGTTCTAGAGGGTAACTAATAGCATTGGCAATATCCTGTAATATTTTGGGGGATCTATAGACTCTACTGGCCAACAACTCAAAAACAGGTAATCCATTCCTGGTACTTGGGGTTTGTGTTGTTGAGTTAGAACTTTCCCCCCTCCTCCATTTTGGGGTAACTCTTTTGAAATTCCATCTTTCTTAATCTATTACCTTTCACTGCTTCTCCCAGACTGCATTTTTCATAATTTATTCACAATCATATTATCAAAGCTTTGGTTTGAATTGTCACAATAAAACCCTTTGTTATTTCTTGTTATTCATTATTTTTACCATGAGAATATTTGATGCTAAAGGAAAAGTCTTCAGTGTCTATACAGCATCCTTCAAAGTTTAGACAATGTTGTTTCTATTTAAAGTTAGTACCAGAGTTTAAAGAGGAAAGGATAAGATTAAACATACAGGTTTTCTTGACTAGTAAAATCTGTTTGGAAAACTCAGGACAGTATCTCATGAAATATGTTTCTATACCCAGTTGTAATATGATCTAGCTCAGAATGATTATCTGGATCAATTAGATTCTCTTGCTCTGGTGTATAAATTATCAGTGAGGAAAGATGGATGGGGAAATCCACAGGTGTCAAAACTTAAAAGTGCACCAATGAGATATTGGAGAGGCTCTGATTGGACCGCATGTATTCAGAATGTAGGAATGAGGAGAAACAAAACATAATTAAGGCAACTATGAAGCCAAAGAGAATAAATATATACACATAATCACACCCACTAAATTTTGAACAGGGAAGTGGGGTAAATAAGAATAATGTGAAGAATAGACACATAAATCTGCAAATATAATTGAGTGACTTGGAGCAGTTAGAGACCAAGAGAGAAGAGCCCCTGGCTGAGGCATTTGTGCTGACTTTAATCCAGAACTCATATTTGTGTCCAAGCATCTGGTTTGTAGTTTTTCTTGCAATCCCACACATTGGTATCCTTAGAATAAATGATTTTCTATTTGACACAGGTTAACTGTGCTCTTCTTTTGTAATTGGTTAATAACTTCCATTCCTCATACACTTAAAAAGAGAGATGGAAAATTTTTAGACAACCAGTTCATTCATTAACATTAGATCTTCAGTAATATTATCAATTCCTAACACCTACATCACCTTATAACTGAGAAGACTTTCCAGGTGATGTGTGAAAATTAATAATGCATCCCATTTTTGCCTATGTAATTAGGCAATTAAATTTAGCAAGCTTGTTTCAAGTGCTTATTAAATACATGGCATTATGTTAGTATTTATAGGAATAGTCTCACTTTTTTCAGGGTCTGATCAAGGGTAAAGGTATACAATGTGATGAATAATAATACCCTAAGAATTCAATAAAGTGCAAGACTTATGAAGAGAACAAGATGCAGGGATCAGCTTAAGTCAAAGGCTGAATATAAGAAGCAGTGGAGTTGAATTACCTTCCCGGTATATAATAGAAAAGACAACCTTTTTGAAAATATGTAATGATCACTTAACTCTTATAAGTACTCAGTCTTGTTATAGTGATAAAATACTCTGACAACCACAAATATAAGTGAGAAAGGGTTTATTTTAGCTCACAGTTCCAGGGTGTCACCTATTGTAGTTAGAAGATTTTTCTGTGTCCTGATGGTCCTATGGCCACTCAGACCCAAATAAACATATAGAGGCTTCTATTATTTTTAAACTATGGCCATGGCAGGCTTCTTGCTAGCTAGCTCTTATATCTTAAATTAACCCATTTCTATAATTCTATACTTTGCCACGTGGCTTGTGGCTTACCGGTACTTTACATCTTGCTTCTCCTGGCAGCAGCTAGCAGCATCTACCCCACTCTCCTTTCTTCTCTTCCATCTCTCTTGGATTTTCCCACCGGGCTCCATCCTGCCCTACCATAGGCCAATGTAGCTTTATTTATCAACCAATCAGAGCAACACATATTCACAGCATACAGAAAGACATTCCACAGCAACCTATTGTGGCATGGAAATAAATGCATGCATGCTAGTGCTCAGCTTCCTTTCTCCATTCTTAGGTAGTTCAAGATCCCTTCTCTAGGACAGAGCACCACCCACAAAGGACTTTCAGGCCTTCTTTTGAGCATTTTTATTCCTTACTATTCTTTATTTTCTGGGAACACTCATTTGATTTGACTTAATGGCAGGCTCCTGCTGAGATTTCTCTCATTTTTCTCATTATTTTTTTTTTTACAAGTCCAGCCATTGGAATGTGAAGATATTCCTCTATGTTTCTAGCCCATCTTACTCTTTCATTTTTCTTGGTTTTGAGTCAATGATTGTATCCCTGTGGTGATGCTTCTTGTCCTGATCAGATTATTTGTCAATTTAAAACAAGCTAGAGTTATCTAGGAAGAGGAACTTAAAATTGAGACAATGTGTCCATCAGATTGCCTTAGGCAAGTCTGTGGGAACATTTTCCTGAATAATGATTGAAGCAGGAGGGCCCAATTCACTGTGGGTGGTACCATTCCTGGGCAGATGTTTGTGGGTGGTATAAGAAAGCAGGCTGAATTCCTCCATAGTCACTGCATCATCTCCTTCCTCCAGCATTCTGCCTTGACTTCCTGCCCCTGCCTCCCCTCATGATAGACTTTGACTTGTTAGCCACATAGATCCTTTCCTCCCAAAGTTGCTTTTGCTCATGGTGTCATGGTCTTTATCACAGCAATACAAAAATTTAACTAATACACACATGCACCACACACACACACACACACACACACACACACA
The DNA here is from genome assembly GCA_902168425.1 of Peromyscus attwateri. Taxonomy (NCBI): domain Eukaryota; kingdom Metazoa; phylum Chordata; class Mammalia; order Rodentia; family Cricetidae; genus Peromyscus; species Peromyscus attwateri. Next base: position 15,419 of record CABHPP010112979.1, read on the forward strand.
CACACACACACACACACACCAAAGACATAAAGCACTGCAGGACTGTTAAACCTCCTTGGAGTCTGAAGTTAATTAAATTGAATTTAACAGTCTAATTGCTAACACATGGATATTTATCCACCTTTAACACTTGTTGAAACCAGGTAAATTTCAGATCACCAAAATATACCCTTAATTTATTCATAACTGTCAGAGAGCATAGACAGATTTTTTAGATGATTCAATCTTTCCCTTGTTTTTATAAACAAATGAACAAGTCTTACTTGATTGATTTCTAAATACATCTTCATTTCCACAATCACAATGCAAGGCCTAGATTTAAAGCTAACGTGTTTCCCTCATTGGGAGAGAGGAAACTGACTACTTAATTTGTCCACCATATTCTATGTGGTCTCTTAGCAAATCTTTCTGAACGTTGAAGGTAGAACAATATTTTCAAAATTTTAAACTGAATATATTACTTCAAGTCACTTCTTTCAATTCCTTTTATTGAATTCTAGCCTTCTTAAGATAAATTCCAAACTGCCCTGTGCAATCTTTCCAGTGGATGTTGCATTGTGTCTGCTTGCCATTTGGCTCATGTTTTGGAGTTTTGGCCTTCAGACTTATCTATGACTTGGGAAAACTTTGCATAAACTATTCCTGCTTTTTATTAAAACACTTCCCAGTTCAGCCCCTTTATACACAAATATATACCTACTCTTTTTTAATATATCAGATACAATGACATTTATATGGAGACATGCCTTCATTCTGGACCTACCTTAGTTCTCTGGCTATAAATGTTCACCAAAAGGCATTTGTTTTCTTTGGAATTCTTATTTCTATTCTTCAATATACAATTTCCTAGAACAAATTTAGTAAATATCTTTTCACTCAGTTCCAGCTTTAGGGGAAAATGAATTAATGCTATTCACTAGGTTTAAAAGTATGTCCATGTGGTACTTTGAATGTAATTGGCTGCCATAAGCTCATAAGGAGTGTCATTATTAAGAGGTGCATCTTTATTGGAGTAGGAATAGGTTTGTTGGAGGAAGTGTGTCACTGTGGGGGTGGGCTTTCAGGTCTCAGATATGCTGAAGCCACGCCCCTTTCTCAGACCACTTCCTGCCTGCAGGATCAAAAAGTATCTCATCCACTCTCAGCTCCTCCAGCACCATGTCTGCCTGCATGCTGCCATGTCTCACCATGATGGTAATAGACTAAACCTCTGAAACTATAAGCTACCCAAGTAAATGTTTTCCTTTATAAGAGTTGCTGTGGTCATGATAACTTTTCACAGCAGTACAAACCCTAAGACAGTCCAGTACTAAGCAGGGTATCAAGTACTATCCAATGAATACTTACTGAGTATAAGATATCATTGCAAGTGTAACAGAGAACAAGCAAACAAATGTATATATGTCTGAGTTTCCCTGGGGACTGAACTTGGAACCTGAGAAGTTAGAAAATGAAATCAACCTCTCTTTCTGGAACTTCTTAATTTCACATATTATTTAAAAAATTGTTTTTACAATTACTTATTTACTTTACACGAGTGTATAAAAATTGTAGCAAAGATACCATGGCCTGCAGGTGAAGACCAGAGAAAACTTGCTAGAGTCAGTTCTCTCCTTTCCTTATTTGGGTTGTGAGTTTTAAACTCAGATCCCCAGGTTTGTTATAGCATCTTTACCCATGGAACCACCTCATTGGCCCAAACTCACATATCTTTGTAACAATTTAGCTTCCTCTTCTTTAACTTTTTTTTTTAAAACCAGAAAAGGCTACTATTTCATTACAATGGCTAACTGAAAGTAGAGATGTGTGTGAATCTTCTACTTTACATTTTTGAGGAATGATTTTTTTTTTTTTTTACTGATGAATTTTAAGTGGAGAATTTACTGCTCTTGCCTCATTACTGTAAAAGTCATTCTCACAGTGAGCTAGGGTACTCAAGCAACATCCAAGAAAACAGAATGAACATGGGGGATCCTAGATAGTCCAGCGGTGGTAATAAGTCTAACATTTACAGGTCCAGTCATGTTGGAGACTGTAGCACCGTTGGTAAAACTGGAATGTTAAAAAGTAGAAACTGGATTGGAGAGAAGAGCTAGAAGCAAGCACACTAAGAGTGACACTAATTTAGGTTGAAGAAAATAGCCATTTATCATTGAATTCTAAAGTTTCGATGCATGGGAAATTGGCTTGAATAAGATATTGCATAAGCAAAAGGCCCCAGAAATGTTTATTTTCCAGTCACATCTATAGCACTTTCCCTTTTCTCTAAGATGTATGGATGTAAACTAGAATAGCTTTTTCTTTCCTTTAAGTATAATTGCCAAAGTTCACTAACTGACATCTGAAATTGAACAACATATGGGCAGTTGTGAAAATTTAAGCCAACTATGACTTGTACTAAGACAATTTTCTGAAAAGAAAAGTAATTGTGACGTAAAATACTCATTCCTTGTGCTAAGGGTAAGATTACAAATGTATGTAACATTTTAAATATAGAATGTACTAGACAATGTTCCATGAGTCTAGGAAAATTGAATGCAATATCAAACATCCTCATTTTCCTTGAAAATGTGGTTTTATTACTAATGTGAAGATAGGTGCCAGAAATGTTTGACTTGGCAGTGAAAACCATGTGTATTATAGACAGCTGAGCAAAATGACTCCTGGGACTTTTGAGGGAAATTTTCAAAAGTTCAATTGCTAATGACTGAGAAACTCAGACAATATATGATAGGGAGGTACCAGGCATTCCTGTCATACTCCATATTTTATGATGCTTCTTAACAGGATACAATATTTATACTCAAAATAATAGCTTTGGTTATGTTCATTTTTAATACTACTGAGGTAAAATTCAAGGAATTCATCATAGAATTAAATAATAACATGACAAAGTATATCAGAATTGAGATGAGAATTTATACACAGTAGCATGTGTTTTGTGGGTAGCCATAGCCCACTGAAATCTAATTTAATCAAATATTTAAAGAGGTAATAATTAATTTTTAAAGAATCAAAGTGAACCATAACTAGGGAGAAATGTTATTGTTTATTTTTAATGCCAGAAGAGTATTCCTGATGCAATTTTAATATTTCATTAAGGCAGTAACTTTCAAATTGTGGGTTTTATCCCAGGATTTTATGTTTGATGATATTTTTTTTTCTGCTTGAAAGGAAAGTTGGAATTTTATGGCCTAGCAGTGGTGTGGTGGAAGTGCTACTTGCCTATTTGCTTAATTACTAGGTCCTAATCAAGTAAATATGAAAAGTGTCCCAGCTTATGTTAGAAACAGAACACACACACACACACACACACACACACACACACACACACACAC
>CABHPP010112981.1:0-22958 GCA_902168425.1 Peromyscus attwateri
GGGGGGGACAAAAGAATGATGCCCTGGAGAGCCTGGAAACCCAGGGTGGCTTCAAAGGGTAACACGGGTACTTCTGACAATAAGTGACATCACATTTCTCTTGGCACTGAGAATGATGGTCTGAGCCACAGGCTGTGTGTCCTCCCTCCCCTCACCCACTCTTTCCTCCCCACTACTCACACAGGGAGAAACCACAAATACAGCAGGTCCAGCTGCCTTGCGAAGCTTCAGGTGCCAAATAAACCATTTTAGTAAGAGAGCAAAGAATCACCACTTATCATAAGTATAAGCTGAAACTTGCTTTAACTGTACTCAGTGAACTATTTATACAATTAGAAATTATCTAAGTGACAGAAACATAATTTAAACCAGCTAAAGCAGAAATAAATTGGTAGATTTGTAGATTTGCTTGGCTAGACACTCTAGGGGTGAGCACAGTTCAGACAAAAGGAAATCTAAGGCTCAACTGTTGTCATCAAGGTCTGCCCTCCAGCCCTGAGCCTTTCTCCTATCCCTGGGTCACCAAGGTAACCTCATCAGTGACAGGCTAGCACCCAACCAGCTCAGAAAATGCCAGTCAGAAAGATCCATCTTTCCTTGTAATTACAGCAGAGTCATTCTAAGAAGAATGAGCACTTGCTTGATTTTGTAAGTGTCCATCTCTGAATTTATCACTGTCACAAGGGTGACAAAGGAGTCAAATAAATTCTGGACCTGGGACATGGGGCAGCTTATCCATGGCCAGAGTTATTACATTTATTTGGGGGAGGGGTGGGAGACACATGTGAAGGTCCGAAGACAATTTTCAGAAGTCATTTCTCTCCTACCGTGTAGGTCCCGGAGTTTGAGCTCAGATCAACAGGCTTGGCAGCAAGTGCCTGTTGAGCTCTCTTACCAACCCCCAAGTCTGAGCAACCCATGAAATGGAGATTCTATAGACAGAAAGAGGAAAAGAAAGGGAGTCCAAAATCATTTTTAAAGACTGCAAATCTCCACAATTGCGTTAAAAGAAGTACTAAAGGTCAAAATGTACCAAACCTCATCAAATGCAATATCTAAAAATCTATAGCCTCAAATAAATGCAGTATGGTTATATTCATTGCATGGTGTACTCCAAAGTGTGTTTCATTCGGCAGACAAAACCAAGAACCGGGTCAAATGAATACTAACTGGGGTTCAAGCATTCATACAAACATATTCACAAAACTCACAGCAGATACACCTACTTATGCCACTAATTACTTATTATGTGTATTTATTATTATCAGTATTACAGTCTTCAGTTCTAATAGTCTATACTTGATCATTGCTAATATTTTAAAGAAAATTGTATACTTACCATCTTTTCCCCAAAGGCCAAAGCTTATTACTTAGGGGAAAAAAATGATCCTATAAAGGTCAAAGTACCCCAAGTGTTCTTCACTTCCTCCTCCCATCTCGAGCCCCACTACCATCCCTTCCATAGGGCACTTATGACAGGGAGGGCGTAACACCTTATAACAGCAAGACTTGTAGACACATTCAAACATCACTTTTCCTTGACTAGAACACTTTTTGACCTCACCAAGCCCCAGTCTCCTCCTCTATGGGTCTGAGATAATAATGGTAATCCTTTTGTTGTCATGGTGACCATCTTAACTGACAATGAGGGTAAAGCCCTTAATGAAGTACCAGGAGCGATCCCTTTAATACATGGTGGTCTGGCTGAAGATAAAGACCATGATGATGACAAACTAGAAATGAGGGGTCACGTCTGTCTGCACACATTGTGTACATGTGTACACAATTTCTATCACATAGGAGGAAGGTAATGTGTATTTGCTGGCCTGGTGGCACCTTTCTTGTGTGGGTTGATGGACATCTGAGGAGGCTGCTCTGGATGCTCTCTGAGGCTGTCTCCCTGCCTTCCCTCATGATTCACATTTACCACATAGTCGTTTACATTCAAAAGCAGGTTTTAAAAATTCCGAGGAGGTTTTGACCTTCCATGTTCAAAACCCATCAGAATAATAACATGTTAAATATGAAAGACTCCATAAATTTCAAAGTATTCATTTAAGGTAAAATGAAGAAAACATCAAGTATACAGATGGGGGTCCTGAATGTAGCATGAAGGAAGGAACCTAGAAAATGATGAAGCACACACTAATCTACTTTCAAATAAAAATTCACTTATGGCAAGCTTATTCTCATGCAAAATTGAGAAGATCTTGGAGCAATAACAGGGCGTAAGGTAGACAGCAATTTCAGGCACTCCTGTCCATCTCCACCAGGGAATGCAACAAAAGAACTCAAATACTTTAATCCCTTTCATTCAGATAAAACTTTGTGAATCACAGAGTTTTCCATGGAAATTTTGTCATTAAATCTCCACAGCTCTTTGGAATGATTATCAGATAATTTATCTCCAAACTGGCACTTTGGGGGGCATGAAAGTGGGAGAAATTGGTAATGATGGTGGTACCACTGGAACAAACCAAGGATGACCAGTCAGAATATTGGTACCCTGGCTTCAAATGTCCCTGGTAATTACCAAGTTTCCAGAGAAAAGGGATTCTGCTCATGTGCTTGCATGCTGTGTGTATCTTCTCTCTCTCTCTCTTCTCTTCTCTTCTCTCTCTCTCTCTCTCTCTCTCTCTCTCTCTCTCTCTCTCTCTCTCCATCCAGTAAATTTGCTCACAAATAGCAGGAATTTAATAAATACTGGCCAAAGTCACATAAATAGCCCAGGTATAAGCTATGGAACCTTACCTGTGAAGGTCATTGAGGAGGGCTCTATCCTCTCAGGTCAATGACCAACAAATATGACACACTCTTCAGGGTGACTGAAAAACTTCCTTCCATTTTCTTGCTCACCCCTGCCTTCTAGCTCTTAATTCCGTGTCTTATTTCTTTTGTCAAAGAAGTCAAAATGTGGTACTTGGCCCTTCCAACTTCAAAATGAAAACAAGAAAATGAAACTTAATTTTACAGGGTGTTTCATAAACTGTAGAGTTTTCTAGAAACAGCCATGGATAGAAAAGAGGTTTACTTGTTGATAACACAAATGACCTCAAACTGAATAGCATCTTTAAGATTGACATTCTTAGGTACTTTACCCAGGACTCCCTGTGGCCCCTCCATGTGACTTCCCAGGATCACAACGTCTCTCAGGTTCCCAACACTCCTGCTCACATTGCTTGCTTGCTTTTCACTCTTCCCTCGAAGAATGAAGTGAACTTTTCTCCTTTCAAACAGAGCAGTACCTCCCAGTTTGTACTTTACTCCTTACTCTAGTTGCAACTGCTCTATGCTTTGGTTGGTGTTTGGAAGAAGAAATGGTGTCAGAGTCAACATAAACCCAGGTCTCTTACTCTTTCTTAGCACCATGTGGCCATTTCTAAATACTAATGTAGTAGACCCTGTCACTTTTTCCTCAGAAACTAAACATCCTTTCACTTTGTAACACGTCTGTGTTAGTTACTTTCTCATTGCTGAGAAGAGACCACATTGACCAAGGCAATCTATAAAAGAAAGCATTTATTTGGGGGTTCATAGTTCCAGAGGGTAGTAGAGTCTATGACCAGGCATAGCACTGGAGCAGTAGCTAACAGTCAGTTCACATCTAATCCACAAGCAGGAGGCAGAGAGAGAGAGAGAGAGAGAGAGAGAGAGAGAGAGAGAGAGAGAGAGGAGAGAGAGAGAGAGAGAGAGAGAGAGAGAGAGAGAGAGAGAGAGAGAGAACTAGGAATGGTGTGAACTTTTTAAACCTCAAAACCCACTCTTAAGTGACACACTTCCTCCGACAAGGCCATGCCTCCTAATCCTTCCCAAACAGTTCCACCAACTGCAGACCAAGCACTCACATATTTGAGCCTATGGGGGCCATTCTCATTCAAACAATCACAGCATGCAAACCTCTGACATGGCCCAGGAAAGTTCACCGCAAATCCGCTACTGCTGAACAGCTCTCCAATAGTGAGAAACTCATTGCTGTGACTTTCCAGCAAGGCTAAGGAGTCATGCCTTTTCCTTCTTGATTTATTTAAGAACCACTAATCAGCATCAATTGTACAATTAGTCACTGCCTAGTGTCAATTATATGATTATATGGACTGGCAGCAACATAATTTTAAAATATGTAGTGTATACAAATAATAAAAAGAATAATGGTGTCACTTGACTCTGTTGTCCCAGAAGTTCCTGACCTCATTGAAAAAAATACTCAAGGATAGACAAAGAGGTCCTGAACCTAAACAGACTTACTGAAGCAAAAGCCTTCCTTTTAAGGGAGGGAGAAGTCAACGGAGCAGTTGAGTGCATCAAACTCAGGAATCGGGCAGGGCTTGGAGGATGAGAAGAATTTCTGCCAAATCTACACACATAATGATGGAGTGTTCTGGGAATTGGGAGGGCATTTCTAGGAGCCAGGAAAGAGTGGAGGGATCTGACAAAAGCTGGATCTTCCAGAGTCAAGAGACTGAATGATGGAGATGTGTACTTGAAACCACCTACATGTCACATCTACAATGGTATATAAATGACAACTCTAGCTGAACTCTTAGACTCGGGGTTCTTTGGAGTACACAGGTTATTCTCCTATAGTGCACAGCTACCTCTCTGGTACAACTCAGTTAAATACAATGAGCACCCAGATAAAGCCATCACCCTCAAGCTAAGTCCTTGTCTCCCTCTGCCCATGTCAATATCAATGATAAAACTAGCATATAATAATCACAACTAATAAATAAGTGGTCACATTTCTGAGTATTAACTACCTTAATCTTTACAAGATGCCACAGAGAAAGGACCATCAGTGACACTGGAGAACAGAAAACTAAGCTTTTGACCAAGATCACATAGCTAGAAGTTGGTAGAATCTGGACACAAACCCAGATTCTCTGAGTCACTCACACTTGCTCTGCATATTAAGATCTATGACAAGGACCAGATATTAAACAGTACCCCCATTTTTATGTGTTTTCAGACAGTCAATAACAACTACAACTTTCTTGGTATATGACAAAACACAGAGAGACTGACAAATGTGCCCACTGAACCAAGGGTCTACCATGACTTGCTAATAAACGCATCTAAAACAAGAGTGTGAGGTCTTAATTAAAAGCATTAGGTCAGAAACTGCATTTTATGCTTTCTGTATTGATCATCCTCTTTAAGGGTGGAGGAAGCTCAATACCTCAGATTCTTTTGTAGGGACATTAGAACCATGTGACCATGTTGTGACCAATGAGATGAGACTGAGGTATGTGGATTCTATAGCTGGAAGATAAGAACAGATGGGGAAAAGAATGAAAAATAGCAGACCGGAAAAGAAAACTGAATTCTAAGCTAGCATCAAGCTGATTTACACTTTGTGGTGCCCAAAAGTCCCAGAATTTGGGACAATCAGAAATTCAAAAGGAAACACTTGGGAGGAAAAATATGAAAGAATTTGTTAAGTCTTTTTTAAGATGTGACCAGCATGCCATGTCTTCCTCCACTCTGCAAAACCCTCTCCAACTGAAAAGAAAAGACTTATTCTCTGAAGAAGCCAAAACAGATTTTCTGGTATAGAGGACCAGATGCTAAAAGCAGGCTGGAATACAGTTCTGAAAGGAGGCTGGGGACAGGAAACTAAATAAGCAAACGCATATTGGATGTTGAGACCTTGGCCTCCTGAGACAATGAGAGTAGAGATTTTCATAGCAAACCTGAGAGGAATCAATGGCTCAACTTTGCAATGTGCAACTTTAGTACAAACGAATCACATATGGCCATTGCCTTGCACGGCACCCAGAGGAAGATACAGAGTGAGTAAAAGAAAAGAGAAGAGGAAAAAAAAGAAAAGGGGGGAATCAATGCAATAATTCCAGAAAATATCCCCAGAACCCTGGGGCATAGGTTTCTATAGTACCTTGCTGGTAATAGCAGAAATTTTATTCACACGACTGTAGAAACAAATTCTTTTTTTGACAGATCACAAATAATCAACCCAAGCATAAGAATTTTTATTCTACTCTCCATCTCACATCAGTTATGTTTCTCTATTCTGCCTGTTGTGCATGCAACAAGAACACTTTTCCATGGTTTTCTGTTAACAAACAGGGGCTGGTGAAGTATTGGCTTCTTGTGCTGCAGAAAGGACTCAACAAAGAGAACACATTCATTTAAGTGAATGTTTGGCAAGAGAAACACTCAGAGCTTTACAATATCATTAATCATAAACCATATAAACCCATTCATCCTTTCTACTTGCATATATTATTGGGACCTAAGGACATAAGGGCAACGTTCATTGTAGAAACTCTTGGCACACCTATCACCAAAGAGACTGAGTACAAACTTAAATTCCTGACTTTGTGAGGTTGTTATACAGCTTTGGTTCACAAAAGACTAATACTCAGCTCCATAATCAAAAGTAGAAACCCTTCTTCAAACGGAGTAGACTTTCCACTAAAAAACAACAGAGCCCAATCAGTAAGAGGAAAATCAAACCAAAGTTCAATAACCCCCTCTTGTCATCCCTAGCCCAAGGAATGAGGAAATGAAGGGGCTCAAGTGATGGAGAAGTCCAGATGGAGAAGTCAGGAAAGACACAGTAGTAAGAGAAGGGACTCGCAGTTCCTGAAGAACTATCAGCCAGCCATGGCCAGTGAAGACAGCTGACTGGTCACCAGGACAGGTGAAACAGTTCCATGGGCTGCTTGCAACCCGGGGCCACCATAGAACATCAACAACCTTGAGGATACTGCCAGAGAAGCCATCCAAATAGGGGTAGCTGTGGCTCATATGGAGAATTTCCAGTGTCCACAACCTAAACAACACAGATGAATGCACATCCAAAATTACATTCCTAAAAATAACATCATCTTATAATATAACATAGTGTCTCCATCTGCATTCAAACTCTCACACTGTAACAACTTTACCTCCTCAGGTGTTTATCTTAACCTTGACAAACTTTAGCTCACTCAGGAGAGAAGCTGAAAAGAAAGCCAAATGGTAGATTTGATTGACACCCCATGATCTGTCAGAGAATCACTCCTAATATAAATTGACAATTCTGACATGCATAAGCCCAGGGAAACTTAAGGACCATCCAAACTTAATATTTAGAATTTCTCCTTTATCGTGTAGTATCATTTTGTGGAGAGTCTATGGCAGCCAGTCATTCTCATCGACCACAGAAAACACTGTAATGATGGTCCAACTCATAAATTCTCCATCTATGAATGCTCTACACGCAATAGCATTCCCAATTGGCATATTTATTAAATTATGATTGTTAATTTGATAATAGTTATTATCGAGTACATATGACATTAAAAAATCTTTGTATAGCACTTCCTTAGAATATTTTATTATTTGACAATTTCATATATTAATATAGTATATCTTTATCCAACCCAAACTCCTCATTACCCTCCCAGATCTCCCCAACACTTCCCCCTCCTAGCTTCATGTCCTCGCAGCCAGAACACTGAAGAAAAACAATCCTTCCCCCGACAGTAAGTACTTGTTCTTCATCTAGGAGGAGAACCTCTTGAGTCCTTCTGCCAACCATGCTTGGAAATTGACTGGATTAGTTTTATGCAATTCCTGTGCAGGAAACCATAAGCTGCTGTGAGTTTATGGAAGCAATGAGGCTACAGTGTATTCCATGGTGGCTGCACCAATGTACACACCCACCTATAGTGGATAAGGATTTCTTTCCTAACCAGCATTGGCTGTCATTTACCCACATGATGAAATCTGCTGAGTAGAGTGTAAAGGAATCTCAAAGTATTTTAAATTTATATTTCCCTTGTGGATTATGATGTTGAACACTTTTTAAGTGTTGTTAGCCATTTGTATTTTTCCTTTGAGAACTCTCTGTTCAGTTCTGTAGTCCATTTTTTAAATTGTTTCTTTGATATTCATTTTCTTGAGTTCTTCGTATATTCTAAATACTGATCTTCTATCAGATATATAGCTATCAGAGATATTTCTCCCATTCTATAGGGTGATTTTTCACTTGATTGGCTGTGGTGATATTTTGTATATGCTCTCAAAAAGCTTGCCTGAAGATCAGAGGGCAAAGCCAGCCACTAGTTAGCCATAGAGGCCAGGCAGTGGCGGCACACATCTTTAATCCCAGCACTTGGGATCTCAATGCCTTTGTTCCCAGTACTTGGGAGGCACACATGCCTTTAATCCCAGCACTAGGGAGATTGAGACAGGAAGTGATCTGGCTGGGCAGAGAATGGAATATAAGGCTGAAGGAGATAGGAGCTCAGTTTTTTTGGCTGAATAGTTGGTGAGGTGAGAGGTGGCTGTGACTTGTTCCTTTGTCTCTCTGGTTTTCAGCATTTACCCCAATATCTAGCTCCAGGTTTTTATTAAAGCCAATTAGAATTTGTGCTACAATTGGCAGTTTCTTTTTCTATATAGAAGTCTTTTAATTTCATGAAATCTCATTTGTCAATTACTAGTCTTATGTCCTGAGCAATCGGAGACTTATTCATAAAGTACTTACCTATGCCTATATCTTGAAGTATTTTCTAGCAATATTACTGATGACACTGTCTTTTCTCTAATGTATGCTCTTGTCAAAAATCAGGTAGCTGTATCTGGTTCCTCTAATCTGTTTCATTGATCTACATTTCTGTTTTTGTAGCAGTATCACAATGTTTTTATACTATGGTTTTGTGGCATAATTTGAAGTTGTACATAGTGATACCTCCAAGAACAGGTAATAGCCCTTCTTGCTCAGGATTGCTTTATCTAGCCAGGGTCTTTTGTGCTTCCATGTGAGCTTTACAATTTCCTTCTCTTCCCATGAAGAAAATCACTGGAATTTTGATTAGGAATACTTTGAATCTATAGATTACTTTTGTTAGTATAGCCATTTTCCCACTATTGATTCTTCTGATCCATGAGCAGGGAGGTCTTTCCATCTTTCAGTGTCTTCAATTTCTTTCTCCTGTCTTTAAGTTTTTGTGGTAGAGGAGGTATTTCACATCCTTAGCTTGTTGGTCTTTCACATCTTTGGTTTATTCTGAGGTATGTATTTTGAAGCTACTGAATGGGATTGCTAGCTTGGCTTCTTTCTCAGTATGTTTGCACTGACATATAGGCAATCTACCGGGTTTTGTGTATTAATTTTGCATCCTGCCACTTTGCTAAAACTGTTTATGCCACTTTGCTAAAACTGTTTATCAATTCTAAGAGTTGTCCAGCAGACTTTCGGGTCTCTTATGTATAGAATCATATCTGTAGATAGAGACACTTTCATGTCTTCATTTCCTGATTGCATCCTTTTATCTTCTTCCTTCATCTTAGTCCTATAGCTAAGACTTCCAACATGGCCTGGAAAAACTTCACCAGTGAATCCATTTGAGCTTTGACTTTTTTAGTAGGGCGAGTTTTTAGTTACTTCTTCAATTTGTTCATTTGTTTTGTTTTTTGAGACAGGGTTTCTCAGTGTAACAGTCCTGGCTGTCCTGGAACTCACTTTGTAGACCAGGCTGGCCTCAAACTCAGAGATCCACTTGCCTCTGCCTCCCAAGTGCTAGGATTAAAAGTGTGTGCCACCACTCTCGGCTACGTCTTCAATATTAACTATTTTTTATAAATTTGTTTAAATTGTTTATCTCAGGGCTGAAGAGATTGCCCAGTGCTTAACACTTGATGCTTTTGCAGAGAACCTGCATTAGGTTCCCAGTACCTGTGGGATGACTCACAGTCATCTGTAACTCTTGTTCTGGGGAATTCAACACTCTCTCTCTTCTGGCTTCCATTAGCATACAAGCAACATACTGATATACACAAAAAATAAATAAATAGAATCTTTATATATTATCTCATTTTGGTTTAATTTTAGTAGGTCATATATATTCAGAAATCCATCAATTTCTTTTTAAATTCTCCAGTTTATGTTATTTATATTTTCCTGAATTTCATTGATATCTATTGTAATGGTTCCCTTTCTATCTCTAATTATGTTAATTTGCATCTTCTCTTTTGTGTAAGGGTTTGTCAATCTTGTTTATCTTTTCAAAGAAACAGCTCTTTGTTTAATTCTCTGTATTGTCTGTATTTACTATCTTGTTTCTATTTCATTAATTTCTACTTTGATTTTTTTAAGGATTTCTTTCTATCTACTGATCTGATTTTTCTAGGGACCTAAGGTGTATCATTAGGTTATTACTTGAGATCTTTCTGGTTTCTTTTTTTAATAATTATTTATTTTATTTTATGTGCATTAGTGTTTTGCCTGCATGTATGTCTGTGTGAGGGTGTCAGATCTTGGAGTTATAGACAGTTGTTAGCTGCCATATGGATGCTGGGAATTGAACCTGGGTCCTCTGGAAGAGCAATTGGTGCTCTTAACCACTAAGCCATCTCTCCAGCCCCCTTTCTGGTTTCTTAATGTAGACACTTAGAGCTATAAATTACACTCTTAGGACTGCTTTCATTGTATCCCATATGTTTTGATAAGCTGTGTTTTTATTCTCATTTGATTCTAGAAATTCTTTTATTTCCATCCTGATTTATTCAGACTCATTCATCACTCAATAGTGTTGTTTGATCTCTGTGAGTTTGTATGTGTTCTAGGGGTTATGTTGCTATTGATTTGTAGTCTTTTTCCATTGTGGTCAGGCATAAGGAAAGGAATTATTTCAGCTTTCCTATATTTATCAAGACTTGTCTTGTGCTCTGATATATGACCTATTATAGAGAATGTTCCATGGGCTGCTCAGAAGAACATGTATTCTACAACATTTGAATGAGATGTTCTGTAGAGTCTTTTACATCCAATTGATCCATGGTGTCATATAATTCATATATTTTATTGTTTAATTTTTATCAGGAAGACCTGTCAACTGGTCAGAGTAAGATATTGAAGTGTCCACTATACTGTGCTAGAGTTAATCTGTGACTTACATCTACTAGTATTCATTTTAAATAATTGGGCACACCTATGTTCAGTGCATATATGTTTAAATAGCAATGTCCTTTTAATGAATCTTTCCATTAATTGTTACAAAGTGTCCATCTCTATCTTTTCTTTCCAGTTTTGAATTAAAACTTGTTTTTTTTTGGGGGGGGGGTGTTAGAATAGTTCTAACTTCCTAAGTCTGTTTCCTTGAAACCCCTTTTTCCATCCTTTCACTCTAAGACAGTCTGTCTTTGGTGGTAAGATGTGTTTCTTGAGGGCAGAAAATAGATGGTTCCCGACATTTTTTTAATCCTGTGTGGCATAATTCTTGGACAAATCATCATTTTCCATTTATCAGTCTATTTAATCTGCAAAACCATCTTTTAAGACAGATAATAGTTACTTGGTTTTACATGTAAAGAACTAAGTCTTGAGGAGCTAAAACACTTCCCAAGTGCTGTGGATAATAAATCAGCTCAGTGCTCATTCTTGTTGAGTAAAAGAAGTTATAGCCTATAAGTGTAATTGCTACTCACCTGCTATGTCAGGGGCCAAAACTGGAGCAAGAAGTACCCATCTGGCTGGGATCTCAGTTCTCTAAGAGTCCAGAGTGTTGGCCCTACTATCAAAGATGGTCTAGTTCTTGGGGCATCTCTGTATATAAGGCAGGGTTTTCTATGCTGCAAAGTCTTCAGAGATATTTAAAAGCAGTATCAAAATATTGCATAATTAGAGATCATAAGGTATAAACAAAATAATTTAAAAGTTCAAATGTAAAAGACCCCTGAGCTCAGGAAAAACATATTATGAAGGCATTTGAAATGTAGTGTTGCTGTTCAGAATGCTGGGAGAAGGCTACATACAAACCCAAGCCTATTCTACATAAGCAGCCTGAAGAATTAGACAGTGAAAAAGTGATAGCTTCTTCAGAACAGTTTCAGTTTAAGGAAAATGTACAATTTAAAAACCTTATTAAGACAGAAAATTAAATAGCATATATAACAAAATCCAAAGAAGGTTCATTTTGCCCACCCAGGTATAAATCAATTTTACCTAATCAGTAACCTCATAAGATGTACTTATATTATTAGACCTATATCTTATTTATATATCTATATGCAAATTCCTATCTAGGGAGAAAGGCAAACACTTTATAAAGAATCATTTTATAAAATAAATACTACCTGAACTGTTGGTTTGTATGGACTCATCTTCACTGCATGGCGATTTAAACCAGGAGGTGTATTTACGATGACTGGGGAGGGATGGCCGTCAAGATGGAATGTTTGAAATGAATGGGCCTGACAGGGATGGGTGGAAACCATTTAGAAGCAGTATTTGCTATTTCAAAGGAAATGGATGCTGGGGTTATTTGATGCTGTTTCAGAAAGTGTCATAGTGCATTAATTGGTCCTTCAAAGGACTCTATCCAAACAGGAAACTCTCTAATAAAACTGAAAGGAAAAGGAAGAAATATATATGTAAATATTTAGGGGTTCTCTCCATTGAAGGCAGAGATTTTGGTTCACTCTGTTTCCATGGTGTCTACAATAAAGGCTGGCAGAGAACAAGAAGTCACTAAAATTTCTTGAGTAAATGAAACCAGCTAGAAATCCCGGTCTCATCCCTGAAGGTTCCTCTGGTCCATGCCTCAGCTGCACAGGCAGGAAAATGAAGTAAGAATTCAGCACGGTGACTCTGGCTGTAACCCTATAGATAGAGGTGGGAGACTCTCAAGTTTGCGGCCAGTTTGGGCTGCACAGTGAAACTCTTTGTCAAAAAACAGTTGATGGTGGGGGCTGCCTAGGTTTGAATCTCACCTCTGACATTTCCTGGCTACTGCAACATAGACAAGCTTCTGTGCCTGGATTCCCTCGTCTGTAAAGTCCGAGTAAAAGCACCTTGTGGGTCATTGTAAGAATTCAATATGTGAATTCTCAGAAACTGTGCTAGCTGTTGTGGGTTCAAGCTAAACATAAAGTAAATGTTAGGTATTAGCTTTCTTTTTCACTATAACCCAAGGAAGTTACCCTATCTTCCTTCAGGTAGCTTTGTTTTGTCTCTCACATATAAAAATGGGATCCCTTCAGCTAAAAATACTTTGGTCTTTCCTGATCCCATTTAGCCCTCTCCTGAGATTCACTTAAAGTTATTTTTAGCAACAGAAGATAGTTATCATTCAATGCAATAAAAGACAATAAATTATATACAAACCCCATCTCTCTCTCTCTCTCTCTCTCTCTCTCTCTCTCTCTCTCTCTCTCTCTCTCTCTCTCTGTGTGTGTGTGTGTGTGTGTGTGTGTGTGTGTGTGTGTGTGTGTGTATTTCCTGCTTTGAATTCAGTCTTTCTTCACCTTCACGAGGCAGCCATATTCTTGAGGGAGGCTTCTGAGTAGCAATCTCTATTTGGGGAGAAGATTGAAGGTGTATCCTAGCAACCTAAGTCATGTGGTAGGGCCTTCCAGCAGTTAGTTTCCTCCCGCATTACTGATCTACATGTAGTTAGGGAAGCTGATGTCTTTTAATGAAAGGGCAGGTGGATTTGTGCTGATTGAGAGCCTATTGAATTTAGTTGCAACATTTATAAACAAAATAAAAGGGATGCTAGATGAAACTATAGAAAACATCTTTTAGTGAAAATACCATTACATCATTTTTCCTTTCCAATCCCTCTCATGTCCCCCAACCCCATCCAGCTCGCTCCCAAATTCATGACCTCTCATTCTTTGAATGTTATAGATACATACGTGTGTGTGTGCGCGCGTGTGCGTGTGTGCGTGCGTGCGTGCGTGTGTGTGTGTGTGTGTGTGTGTGTGTGTGTGAATAAATATATAAATACAACCTGCTAAGTCTGTTTAGTGTTGGTGGTAGTGTATGGTTTTAGGACTAACCACTTGGTATTGGATAACCAGTTAGAGGGCTCATTCCTGGGGAAGACTTGAATTCTCCATCTCTCAGTAGTCATTAACTGCTTGTAGCTCTTTATCTAGGGTTGGGGCACTGTGTGATTTCCCTCATCCATGTTGGCATGTCAGTTGGTGTTGTCATTGTCTAGTCATGGATATTGTTGAACTTTCATGGGTGTGGCTTCCCTGTCATATCTAGAAGACACAGTCTCACAGAGGGTTCCTGGTCCTCTGGCTCTTACAATCTTTCTACCTCCTCTCCCATGATGTTCCCTGAGCTTTAGATAGAGGAGTCTTGTTGTAGGCATACCAACTGGGGTTGGACACCACACAGTCAGTTGTCTGCATTTGAGCCAGTTGTGGCTTTCTATAATGGTCTCTATCTTCTACAAAGAGAAGTTTCTTCAATACAGGGAGAACTACATCAATCTGACTGCACCAGCACACAGAATCAGGAAATACATATATTCTGAGACAGGATCTCTCTATGTAGACCTGGGTGTCCTGAATCTCACTATATAGAGCAGGATGGCCTTGAGCTCACTGAGCTCCACCTGCCTCTGCCTCACAAAGGCTAGTATTAAAGGCAGGCACCACCACACCTGACTAGAAAGCATATCTAATCCAGATAAAATTCTTTGTATAAGGGAAGAAAGGGTCTAAATCCTTCAACAAGCCTCAGAATATTATTAATGCACCAGCCTTAATAATATTCTTCTCAGGGGCCCCAGAAGAGAAACTACCAGTGGCAAGAATTATTTTTGGGAAAAGAATCTAGATACACCATGCTTTTTGTCCATTTACTTTATTCCTCTATGACAAAATTCTATCTATACAGCTTCAGCTCCATCCTCACATTCAGTCCCTCTCTGTGCCTATTTTTCCTGTCCTCATAGCTTTAGTAAACTCCTATGCTTTTGACCTCATCTTCATCCTCTGTTCCTTCATCCTCCATCTCTCCTTCCTAGCTCCTTACTTCTGGCTCTCAGAAAACTCTACAAGAGATCTGCCTTACCCTCTACAGAATCTCTGTCTTCTTCTTTTTCTGGCCATGCAGTTCTGTGTACTCAGGAATCCTGTTCCACCTTCCACTCTACCTGGATATGCAAAAACCTCCTTTGTTCTCAGTCAATTGCTCTGGAATACCACTAGGCCTGAAGGCAAGGGATGGTCTGAGCTATTCTGTTCCCCGCTAGTCCTTCAGTGCTTTGTATGGGGCTAGCCCTAGCTAAAGGGGAAATTTGCAAAAGGCAGATACCCAATTCAAATGCTAAAAAGGGAGCAGAGAGCTCAGAGGCAGCAGGCCATGCCTACATGAACTTATCCAAGTACTGGTCAGAGCAGGATGCTCACACATACACATTTTATGAGAATTATGAGCACAAGAAATTCATAACGAGGAGCAGCTTAATATTAAAACTGAATAACACTAAATATTCTGTGATAAATCGCTTCCCACTTGAAAGACCCTTAGTTGGTCAAGGTGTAGCTTATTATATACAGCTAGACCCCCTATACCATATTCTTGTGGCTTGCCACAAACAAGAAAAAAAGTGTTCCTCAACAGAGCTTCACCCTCAACACCAGAGTCATGATACTATTATGCATAACACACTATCAGTACATCCTGCCCATCCCCATCCCAGCCCATCAAGCAGATTATATTAATTATATAATATATATTATATATTATGCCGAATGAGACACCTGACTTTTTTATTTACCATCACTCTCAGAGAGGGTCCATTATTTGCTTAGCACCCCAGGCCTTCAGAATATTTTTCTTTGAAATTTTCATACATGTTTATACTAAATTTTTGGTTATTCATCCCTCAATACTGTGTCAGAATTTTTTGTTTGATTGACAGTTTCATACATTCATAATGAACTGCAGTCCTTGTCCTTTCCCCACTCCCCTCTCGGATCACACTAGACCCCTCCTTCTCATCACCTCCCTTCATACTTTCACATCTCCTTTTTGTAGCCCACTGCGTTTAGTTTCTACTCAAAATGTGTGTGGGGGGGGGGGCGGTATTTTCTGAAGAGCAATGTATCAGTGGCTACACCACTGAAGAAAATGACACCCCCCTCCTCCAAAAACCATTAACTGTCAATAAATAGTTTGGGGGGAGGGGTGGGGCCTCATGAGCCCCTCCCCCATCCGTGATGAAATGTTGTTAGGCTCAAGCTTGTTCTTTGCAGAAAACCACAGCTGTAGTGAGTTCATGACCCAAAGATAACCTTTGGCTTCACATTTCATCACCCTCTGGCTCTTACATTTTCAGCCCTTCTTCCTCAGTGTTCCCTGAGCCTTGGAGAGGGTGGTATAACTGTCCCATTTAAGGCCAAACATTTTACCATCATGTATTTCTGATACTTCAGCCAGTTACAGGTTTCTGCATTCATTGCCACCTCCAGCAGCAAGAAGCTTAGTTGATGAAGGCTGGACACAGCACTGATCTGTGGGTGTAAACATAAGTGTTTGGAAGGCAGTTTGATAGCACAACCATTTAGTAAAACAGTAGTAGTAATAGGTTTCCATCTAGGGCCTATGACCTCCCCAGCCATAGGGTCTTGATCAGATCTTCAGAGCCAGGCATGAACTCCCTCTTGTGGAGCAAGCCTTAAATCCAATCACAAAGTAATTGGTTATCCCTATAATAGTTGTGCCTCTATTACACTAGAGGATACATCTTAGCTCACAGGATTCACAGCTTTATTTCTCTGACTTGTGATCAAGTGTGTAGTATCTATTTTCAGCAATAGGGTCTTATCATGAAGCTCTGGTGGGCAATCAAGAGCAATGACAGTAGCCTGTACTGTTTCAGGGGCCTCTGGGGCCTCTGGGGCCTCCCTGGCCAACAGTTTATAGGGACATATCCAACACCTGGCACTAGGACTTTTCATTTAACAACCCATAACTTCTAGTAGGAGCATTATCCACCCGTGAAGGACACCTGTTCAAACTCTTGTTTTAGATTATATTTTTTACAGGCTTGTAAAATAGTAGGTTTCCATATGGCTTTTTATATATCCTTAGTCTGAGTTACCCTTCCTCCTCTCAGACTCTGCAGTGACCTCTTAAAGGAGCCTCCTGCTTCTGGCTAAGCATATTCCTGCCTGCCTGTCTTCATCCTTCAGTGAGAGCTATGCTACTCTGTGAAGACCCCTCTCTCATCTATCTAACCTTCCAGTTGCCAACACAGACATGACCATATAAACTCATCATTCTCCCCTTCCATTCCTAGAAAGCATCTGAAATTAACTGACCAAAAACAAGAAAAATCAAGCAACTCCATTTTAGCAAAACTAAGAAATGTACTCCAAACTATCTGCGTATGCAGGAACCATGTTGGAGAGCAGGGCAGAGCGTGAGAGAAAAGACAGCAGCTGTGCACTTTCAGAATCCTGTCCCTAGATGGGAGGAGTGCCCCAGGATGCAGCTTCTCTCTTTTGTCTGCAGCAGCATGTGCAAGAACAAATATGACACAGAAGTTTCAAGTCCTTCCTCACCCCAACTCAGAGCATAGAAATCGAGGAGGTGGGATGCATGCAGGATTGTGTCGATAAGCCATGATTGCAGGAGGGAGTTTGATTTTGGCATGGCTTAGGAGAAAGCCTTCCAGTTGTGAATAATAACTAGCTTGGAATGCTACCCTGGGCCCATTATAACCCAACTCATTAAATGATAAATAATAAAAATGGATTAGCATAGACTGCACACAGAGATAGTCTAAAGAAAATAACAAAAGAGCAAACTGCATTAACAGAAGAATCATATTCTTTATAAAAAAAATGTTTCTGGAAAAAAGATGAACTTTGAATACAGTAGCTGCCCTGCATCTGTGAGGATACTTTCCAAGACCCCCAGCACATACCTGAAACCACAGATGGAACTGAGTCCAAATACATTGTGTTTCTTTACACACATACATACAAACATACATATATACATACCAATGTAAAGTTTAATATGTACAACAACTAATAAAGCTGGATACATATAACAGTATCCTGTAATAGAAGTTATATGGACATGGTCTCTCAAAATAATTTGACTGGGCCTAGGATGGTGGATATGTGGGGAAAGATCTTGATGTGCAGGTGTGAGGACTTGACTTCAGGTCCCCGAACCCATGTAAAGCTGGATGTGGTAGTATGCACAGCTGCAACCCAGCAGCCTGGAAATGCATAGGCCAGCTAGTTTGCTGAATTCAGCAGAGAACAAAAGACACTGTCTCAAACAAGCTGCAAAGTAAAGACTGACACTCAAGGTTATCCTCCAGCCTCCACTTGTATGCCCACATTTACAGGTACACACACACACACACACACACACACACACACACACACCACCACCATCATCACCGCAAATGCACAAAGACTATAAGTGTGCTTATGCTCATCCCCATTGTGATGTGAGAGGATGCTATCCTTATGAAGAGAGTGAAGGGGTAAACACTTAGCCCACACTGTGGCTGTAACATGTGTAGTAACATAAGCTCTCTTTAACGTTGTCACGGAGAATGTGTGTTCTTCCTGTGGGTCTTAGCAACTTTACCACATAATTTTTTCTGTCCTGTTTAAACCAGGTCATTTCTCTTTCAATTTAAAGAAGCATGTGTGACATCCTCTTTGGCAATCTCAGTGCCAGCATCATTGATTGCTCTTGTGCTGTGGGACTGTCCAACACTAGGGACACTGTGGGCCCCTACCAGACATCAAACCTGCTGGCCTTTGATCTTGGGTTTTCAGGTCTCCCGACTGTCAAAAATAGATTTCTATTCTTTCGAGCTGCCACTTTCTGGCATTGTCTTTTAACATAGAGACAAAGACATGCCTTTTACATACCACGTACTGCTCTGAACTCTTAAATACAGCAGCAAAGTGTGCTGAATCCCTCTTCTCCTCATACATCATTCCTTTACTGAAATGTCCATCCTTCAGAACTCTTTGTGGTCATTATTTGTGCACTTACAACTTCACCAGCCTCCTGCAGAAAGATAAAATAGCCAAACCACTGTGTTGAGATTTTGTACTGCTATGAACTCGTGCCCGCATTAGGGCAGCGTAAGTTGACCCTTTCCCCTTCTGGATGATCTCTCACATGCCTCCCGCCTACTCATCCTATACCTCTGCCACTCCCCTGTCACTCGTCCTCACCTTGTATCCATGCTCACAAAGGCTTTCCTCAAAGGTGCCAAGGCCTCCTACCTACCAGCCTGGGAAGCAGGGCATATGGGTGAGTGCCCTAAGCTCAAGTCAGGACCTATGTGGAATCCAGGCCTATTTCGATTTCTCAAGGTATTATTTTTCCAACCCTCTATTTTCCTTGTGGAGTCAACCAGAGAGCCCAAAGAACTCAAATACTTGTGCCTTCAAGGCTACTCAAAGACACTATTTCCAGCCCTCATTATTGAGGATAGCCTGCCAAAGGATTGCTCCAGCTAGTTGGTACAATATTGTCATGGCAACAAGCAAGATTGGGAAGGCAGAGCAGTGCTGACACAGTCATTTGTTTATATAGATACAGGCCACAAATACACTGGGAGTGGCAGTGGTCCTCTATAGCACAAATACACACTGTGAAGGTTCTCTGTGCAATGCTTTGCTTGTTTTCTGAATGCTGCCCCACCATGACTAGGACTCCATAAAGAGGGTGACTGCAGCTTTGGTGATGGCCATTAGCTGTGCAATAACTAAACAGTCCCGGAAACCAACATAATCAACAAGTACATGTTGAGCAGGTAAATCACATAGCTGGTATGTTAAACTAGAGCTTTCTCCTCTCCCAGCAGTAAGGTCTGAAGACAAAGGACTCGGTCTGATTCATCTTGGTGTCCATCCTGGCATAATGTCTGTCATCTGAGAAGGCAATGACATCAATAGGTTTGAGTGCAAAAATACATGAGTGAAAAGTGAGCGAATTAATGAGTGCATATTATCTACAAGGGAGGGTCTTAACCTTGTCTTTCCCATACGAATCACCAGGGGAGCTTTCTAGACCATGCATTGCCTAAGACCAGATTAACCAGGATCTCTAGGAATACATCTGAGGCAAGAGTGTATTAAACTTCTGCGGGAAACTCCAGTGCACAGCCAATTAAGGACAGTGTGAGCAACCACCCAGTCTTACTCGGGACTGAGGCATCTTCCTGAATGAAGGAAATTCACTGCTAAAACTGTCACTGTCCTAAGTAAGCCCGGGTGGTTCATCACTTGTGCTGATTCAAACTGTCACCCAGGATGACTCTTGAGTGATGTGTTTTTAACTTTTGAAAAGCCAAAATTCATTGGCTTCATGTTCTTATTTGACACTTACCTAATTACATTCAGGCCTGTAGCTCACCTTGACCTCAAATCACTCCTTCCTCCGTGGTCTCTTGTTCAGGATTGTGCGACTATTGACTTGGGTAGCATAGAAATTTGTGACATATGTATGATGCAGGGGGTGACTAAACCATTACAGTATGTAAGCAACAACCAGTGGACCAGCTAAAAGAAGCAAAGTTCTCTCTCTCTCTCTCTCTCTCTCTCTCTCTCTCTCTCTCTCTCTCTCCCTCTCTCTCTCTCTTGCTCTCTCTCTCGCTCTCTCTCTCTCACTAAAAATTAAGTTGATATGACCATTATTTTAAAAAGAAAAAAAGAAACAGTGTGGATGATGCTGAAAGACGGTTCAGCAGTTCAGAGTTCTTGTTGCTCTTGGAGAGGACAAAGGTTCGATTCCCATCACCCACATGGTAACTCACAACCCTCTGTAACTCCAGTTCTAAGGGATCTGACATCCCCTTCTGACCTCCACAGGCACCAGGCATGCATATGATATATATACATACATGTAGACAAAACATTCATACACATAAAACAAAACAAATAAATCTTTAAAGAAAAAAAAAACATTTTTAGAGAAAACAGCATGGAGGTTAGGTTCCTCAGAAAACTAAGACCAGACCTACTGTGTGATGTAGCTGTCCCACGACCAGGTGTATCTCAAAAAGAAATGAAATCAGCACAGCAAAGAAACACCTACGTTCTTGTGTTTATTACAGCACTGCTCACAATGCTCAGGAGATGGACTCAACCCAGATGTCCATCACCAGATGAATGGCTAAAGAAAGTGTAGTGTATTTACACAGAATGCAATATTATTCATCAGAAATAAATGGAGAAACACAGATGAAACTGGAGGATATTGAGCTAAGTTAAAAAAAAAATGAAGCACATAACAGCAAATACTGCAAGTTCCTCCTAGATTCGGAAACTAAGCATTGATATCACGGAAGTGGAGAGATAGACAGTGGGAGGGAAGGAAGGACTGTGGTGTTTAATGTATTTGGGGGGGAGGGGACAGCCTGGTAAGTGCAGTAACTATGCTGCAGCACTATAGGAAAGCTAGGCTTTACAACTGACTATATTTTTAAACTAGATAATAGAGGGACTTTGGGATGGTCTCAATGCGTACACACGATGTTCTCTGATAGCCTCTGCCTGTGATTCTAATCTTATCTGTCTAAACAGTATCCATGTGTCTAAATGTCACACAATAGTCGATAAATGTACACTTACTGTGTCAGTTAAAATAAAAAAATAGACTTCTAAAAGAGGGAAAACAAGCAGTTATAAAATACCACCTTCCAAACACAATCCCAGTGAACCTTCACTTTTTTTCTCTCTCCAACTAGTAACATACATTTTCACATATTTCAGTCACCCTGAAATGAGATTACAATCTCTGTTGCTATCTGAGAAGACTGATGATTGTCTTAATGGAAAATTCTATGTAAATCAAATTAATAGACATTATTTCAAATGCTAATCAACTCACTCCAAGAATGCTTCGTATACTAAACCCATCAACTTGTGGACACCAGGGTCAGACTTGTGAAGGGAGCACAACCTAGCAACCTCAAGGAATTTGTCACACAGATGAAACTGGAGGATATTGCGCTAAGTTAAAAAAAAAATGAAGCACATAACAGCAAATACTGCAAGTTCTATGTAAATCAAATTAATAGACATTATTTCAAATGGTAATCAACTCACTCCAAGAATGCAGCCCAGGGTAGGCCCAGGCCAGGGACAGCAGCATTTCCTGAGAGCCTGTTAGAAATGCAGACTCAGGGCCAGGGGTGTACCTCACTGGGGAGCACTTGCCTAGCCCTGGGTTCAATCTCCTCTATCACAAAAGAAAAAAGAAATACAAACCCTCAGGCTTCACCCCTGAACTCCTGAGTCAAAATGTGGAGGTGAGAAACAAGTGTCTGCAAGGGTATGCCGCGCTAGTCATGCATGCACAAACTCGACAAGTACTGAGCAGTCCTCTGGTGAACGCTGTTTGCATAAATCATCTGGTTTAGTTATTTGTTTTTTTTTTTTCATTTTCAATACCTTATTTATTTTTATTTTTTATGAAAATTGGTGTTTTGCCTGAATGTACATCGGTGTGAGGGTGTCAGATCCCCTGGAGGTAGTACAGGCAGTTGTAAGCTGCCATGTAGGTGTTAGGAATGGAACCTTGGTCCTCTGGAAGAACAGCCAGTGCTCTTACCTGCTGAGCCATCTCTCCAGCCCTGTTTGTTTTCAAGACGGGGCTCACCCTGTAGCCTAGGCTGGTCTAGAATTCACAGTAGCATTTCTGCCCCAGCCTCTCAAGTGGTGGGATTATGGAATGAGCCATCATGTCTAGCAGTTACCTAAAAGAATATCTCTCTCTCTCTCTCTCTCTCTCTCTCTCTCTCTCTCTCTCTCTCTCTCTCTCTCTGTGTGTGTGTGTGTGTGTGTGTGTGTGTGTGTGTGTAGCTGTGCATACATGTGTGTATTTGTGTTCATGTGCAAGCCTGAGGTCAGCACCAGGTACCTTCCTCTAGTTCTCTCCATCATCTTCCTCTATTTCTCTCCATCATCTTCCTCTAGTCCTCTCCATCTTCCTCTAGTCCTCTCCAGCATCTTCCTCTAGTCCTCTCCATCATCTTCCTCTAGTCCTCACCATCATCTTCCTCTAGTCCTCACCATCATCTTCTTCTAGTCCTCTCCATCATCTTCCTCTAGTCCTCTCCATCTTCCTCTAGTCCTCTTCATCTTCCTCTAGTCCTCTCCATCATCTTTCTCTAGTCCTCTCCATCATCTTTCTCTAGTCCTCCCCATCATCTTCC
>CABHPP010112981.1:22968-33499 GCA_902168425.1 Peromyscus attwateri
CCTCCCCATCATCTTCCTCTAGTCCTCTCCATCATCTTCCTCTAGTCATCCCTATCTTCCTTAGTCCTTATTGTGAGACTGTGGCTCCCTGAACCTGGAGCATCAATCCAGCTAGACTGGCCAGCAAGCCCGAGGGATCCTCCTGTCTCTGTCACCTCACTCACTGTTCCAGGACTAGATTACAGGCACAAACCACCATACCCAGTTTTTATGTCCCTTCTCGGCATGGAGCTCAGGTCCCCATGCTTATTTATCAAGCACTTTACACCTCCCCAGTCATTTGCCTAATTCTTAGCATCAACGTTACAGAGTCCAGAAGAAAAAGGCATGGGGTAGGCATGAAAAGAGACATGTGGGCCAGCAGTTCTCTACCCCTGCTGTGTATTGGAAACACCTGGGGGCTTTAGACACTCCTTTAGACAGTGGTGTCACTGAATTGATATGGGGGCTGGCATAGTGATAGTGTAGAGATCTACTGGTAAGGCTGACGAGGGCCAACAGGTAAAAGTCGCATACATTCATAGTGTGGTGAACAGGTGGGTCCTTATGGATTCCAACCTTCCCTGCTGGGCAGAATTCACTATGACTGACTCTGGCTGGAATGTCACAGCAGCATAATGAACTCTTCTGTTTATTCTCTGTTAGGAGCCGTGTGACCTTTCCCTTAGTGTCACTCTATCATCTCTAGACTTGAGCATCTTCATGGGGCCAAGGCAGACAGCAAGAGCCAGTGTCCAGTACCACTTGGGACATTCCTTACCACAACATGTGGAAATCTCCAATAGTTTGCCAAACATATGTTCAATTTTCAAACTCTCTGAGCCAAAGGAGACCATTTGCTCTTTTCCATTCTTCCCTGCTGATAGGAGACCCAGCAGGGTAAAAATGATCCAGTGTGCAATGAGGTCTCTTCCTCCATACACCAAGGATGTCAATAAGTGTGAACAACAACAACAAAGTTAGCATTTGAATTCGCTTATAGGATCCCATTTCAATCTTGTAGCATCTCAGTTGAATAAAATGGGATAATTCTTACTGTTCCCATTTCAAAGATAACAGAACAGTGGCTTATAGAGGTCCCAGATCACCCAGCCACAAGATGGGCAGGGGTTGCAAGATAGTCCCCCTGCCTTCTAGGCTGCACCTGTTCTCAGCTATACAAACAGCTACTGAGGGTTGCACATGTGGACAACATGCATCATCTAGACTGCCTGTCACAGCAGAATCTTCTGTGGAGATATAAATGCCATCTCCGCTTCTAGTCACACGTGACTGTTGGGTACTGAAATTTAACCAGTGCTGGCACTCACCTGTTATCCCAGCACTCAGGAAGCCAGGCTGGGAGTACCCGTGAGTTTAAGGTTAGGTCGGGCTACATATTGCAGCCCTGTTTCAAAAAAAAACAAATAAGTAAAATAAAATAAATCTACAGTGCTCAGGAAAGCACCATGACAAAGAAGGATCCTCCCCAAAATGTCAGTAGTGGAATGGAGCCACACAGCTCCTTAGTTTGCCCTGGGGGAAGAGGGATCAATGGAGGAGTGGCTGAAAGATTCTTCTTGGCATGGCTAACTACTGTTACTCTCGCCCTCTTTTTTTCTCCCACTTTGTACAGGAGCCAACGCATCTGCCCCAGACCAACTGAGTTTAGCATTAGCCTGGAACAGAGTTGACATCGCTCGCAGCCAGATCTTTATTTACGGGCAACAGTGGCCGGTAGAGTATACATCGTTACCCCTGAAAAGCCCACGTGCTTGGCAATGGTGTTTAAGGAACCTCTGAAAGTGGCTCAGAAAATCAGGGCGAGGTATGGGGAGAGGAGAGATCACCCTGTGCTTAGCACAGCATGTGGCCAGGGCACCCCTCTCATGTTTG
The DNA here is from genome assembly GCA_902168425.1 of Peromyscus attwateri. Classification (NCBI taxonomy): domain Eukaryota; kingdom Metazoa; phylum Chordata; class Mammalia; order Rodentia; family Cricetidae; genus Peromyscus; species Peromyscus attwateri. Next base: position 24,844 of record CABHPP010112981.1, read on the forward strand.
GGGACATACTGCCACCTAGTGGAAGATATAACTAAGTGCACCACCAAACGTTCCCTGGCTCTTCTCAACTATTTTCTGAAGCAAATCCTATCTTTTTATTCTATCTTTAACGATACAGACAAGACAAAGTTAAAATAAAGGAAGGAGAGGATTCGTATGTTTCTGGTTATCTTTTAGGAGAGCAGAAGGAGGAAGCTGTTGCAGCCAGATGGTGGCGCTCATGCTGGTTTGCAACTGGGCCAGGCCTCTGGGTTCAGGTACCATCTGGTCCTGGTGGCTGAGCTCAGGTCTGCCCGATGCCCAGCACAAGTGAACCAAAGCTTTATATAACTGTCCATGGTTTTTTTTCTGTCGCTTGGCTGCCAAAAATAAGAACTTGGGAAATGGGCCATTGGGTGATGTGCACGCGTACCCACGGATGCAGCCCAGGAGCAGCCTGGAAGCAGTTCTCCCTGAACCTTAGGAGCTCTGGCCGCAACTAAGCACCTGTCTTCCTAGGGTTCACAGACTGCTAGTTGACGGCATATTCGTCAAGGAATCTGGACGTTGGGGGGAAAAAATGAAAACTGTAAAAGGAATATAAATCCCAGCCAGTACTCCATCTAGAAACCGTGTTGTTCTTTTAGTGTGGTGGCCCCCGTTTGCCTCTGGAGTGCCCATTTCTACTCAGATTCCAGACGTATTGGACCCTCGGCTCTGTTTACCTGAGTTCCTACCCTCAAGTCAGCCAGGGCTCTCAGTCAGTACCTAAGGAAGAAGAAAACGGAGAGAGAGAAGTGTCTAGGATTACCTCTACAGGCATAGCAGAAAACTAGCCAGGGAATCCTTCAGGAGGAAAACCTGGGATCCTGAGGCTCCAGAACAAGAGATTTAGGGGAGAAAGTAGCTCCTAGATCTGGAAGTCCTTGATGTCTATTTCCCAAGACATGAGTCTTCAGGACCAGGAGGGGCACCTGGAGGGCGGGGTGCTGGGTCTCTCTGATTGGCACATGTCCCTGATCTGTTTCAAGCCCTCTGGGTGAGCCCTGAGGAACTGCACTTCTCTGCTGTGGGCAGACTAACTGAATGTCTTGGATTACAGGTAGGGTCCCTGGAGCAAGCCATGCTGGATGCCCTAGTCCTGGACAGAGTGGATTTTGTGAAATTACTCATAGAGAACGGAGTAAGCATGCACCGTTTTCTCACCATCTCCAGACTAGAGGAACTGTACAACACGGTAGGGCCAAGCTAAGATGCCTTTCAGCCTCTGCTTTTCTTCTCTTTGTTTACCTTCTCCTGCCTTGCCCCCCATGCCTGTGACTCTGTTCCTGTCTCTCCTGTAATGCATGGATCCTTCCTCACATGCACTCCCTTACACCTGGAGAGCCAACAGACACCAAGTCACTGGGACTTTGCTTGTTTTAACTGCTCAGTTGTCAGCATCTTAGGCAAAGGGGGATGTGATCATCAGAGGGCATTGTTCTCAGATTCTAACACAAAGCCACCAGCAAGTCTCTGTCTACCAGAACACATATAATCTGTAAGCCCAGGGAGTGTTTGGGAAAAATGTTGCAGAAGAGGGTTGGTTTAGCACCAAGCACCCAAGCAGGCTGATGAAGTATCATCCTGTATCATTTTGTCATCCTCAGAGCAATGAAGTTCATTTTCCCCATGATAGTATAAAGTATCTTCGAGTCATCCAAAAATGTTTTGTGGTGGTGGTTGTTCTTTGCAGTGGCAATTCGCTGAACAAGCCAACCGAGTTTAAAGAGCTGATGTTGTGTTTTACCATTTTACAGATGAGAAAACTGAGGCGGTCCTTAGTCTATTTGTGCTGCTACAACAGAATACCTGAGGCTGGGTAATCTATGAAGAACATATATTTCTTTCTCACAGTGCTGGAGGCTGGAAGTCAAGATCAAGGGGCCACTAGGTTCATTATGTAGTGAGAGCCATTCTCTCTTTCCAGAATGTATCCACTGCAAAGGACAAACACTGTCCTCTTAGGGCAGAAGGGTTGGAAGTACGGAAGTGTGAACCCTCTTCTGTCCAGACCTCAACTCGGCTTACAGAGTAGATACCCTTGTGACTAGATCACCTAAGAGCCTCACCTCTCCACACCTCTGTACCGATAGGAAGCTCAACATGAATTTTGTAGAGTCATGCAAGTGTAAAGCATAGTCAGAGGCAAGAAGTAATTTATTGAAGGACCTAAATCTCTGAATAACAACAACAAAAAGAGCCCAGTACCGAACCCAAGCCTCTTCCCAGAAGTTTCTTTTCCACACACTGGATACAATGTCTGTCCCAGCACCATGAGTGCAATGAGATAGAGCTATGGACTCAACAAGAAGTAGATGACAGATAGTAGCAGTGTGCTTCATCTTAACGCCACTAAAGGAAGGAAGCCAGCTGGCAAGGTGGGTCCAGGTTTCTGCTTTCTCTGCAGCCTTGTCTTGCCTCAACACACTGAGATTTACAGTGAGAAATAAATACACCTGGGCATCATGACTTAGGTATCAGTTAGGGAGTGATGGGAGTGGAAAGGTTCTTCCCAACGTCTAGGAAAGAAGGAAAGAATGAAAGAACCCTGTTCCTAGACCTTAGACCAACAGGTTTCATTACTCCGATCAACTGATGGTGGTCACCTGCAGTACCGTGTTGAGAAAAATTATGGGACAGCAAATGACAACAATAATAATAATGACATCTATCGCTTACTGAATGCTGAGCACAATGTAACAGCTTTATAAAGAAGTGTTGCATCACAGAATCGTCAGATAGCCCTGTCGGATGAAGGGGTGTTATTCTCCTCACTGTAATGAGGAGAAAGTACATCACAGCAGGCTCTGCGATGCCTGTCTGCACAAGCAGGGCTGGGGCTAGGAATCTCAGCCCCAGAGCATTATCACTGTTTTAGATCCTCCAATCATGTTGCCAGATTTAGCAAATAACTGCAGCACACCAGCAAAATTTGGTTTTCAGATAAGCAATGATTGTTAGCATAAATATGGTTGTCCTTCATATCTTCATAGGATTCATTCTAGGAGTTACCACAAAAGAAAAAAAAATACCTTCAAATGCTCAAATTCCTCATCTAAGTGACAAAACCTACACACATCACCCATTTTTTTAAGTAACCTCTCTCTGGAAGCTAAATAATGAAGCAGCTAAACCTGGGACTTTATACTCTCATATACAATACCAATACAAGGTAAATAAATAGTTATTGGCCTATATCTTCTAAGGCAGTGTTTCTCCAACCTGTTGATCGTGACCCCTGTAGGGATTGCATATCAGCTATTTACATTATGATTAATAACAGTAAAATTACAGTTATGAAGTAGCAACAAAATGATTTTATGCTTAGGGGTCACCACAACATGAAGAACTGTAATAAAGGGTCACAGTGCTAGGAAAGTTGAAAATCAATGATCTAAGGAATGATAAGAAAAATACATATTCAATACACACACAACTTCCCACAAATATTTTCAATCCAGTTGGTAGACTCCACAAATACAGACATCATGAGTTTGGAGGGCTAACTATATATTCCCAATATTGCATGGGACATCATTGCTCATTTGAAATTCAAATTTCATTGGGTATTCTGTACTTTACTTAGCATCCTTCCTCCTGAGAGACCAGAGAATAACAAATCATCTACTTTACTCTAAGCCTCAATACATGCACGCCCTTTCCTGACCTCTTTTTCCCCAGCTAGCTTATGACTTTTCCTAAAGTCAGATGTCAGGGAGCTGCCACCAGTCCACTATTTCTGTACAGCCTGGGAGTGGTCACCTCCCACTTATGGATGACTTTCTTTTATATTGAATTGTTGAAACAACCAAAGGAAGCCAAAATATTCTATGACGTGTTAAAATTTATGAAATCTGACCAGATAGAGTAGCATCTATGTGTAAACCCAGAATTCAGAAGGCTGAGGTGGGAGGGCTATGATTTTAAAGCCAGCTGGGATTACACAATAAAAACCCTCTCCTAAAAGAATTATATGGAATTTGATTTTCTGTAACCATGAACAAAGCTTTATTGAAACATAGCCAAGATCACTCATTTATGTATAGCCTATAGCTGCTTTCACACAATAATAACAGCTAAACAGATTTGAGAAGACTTCATAGTCCACAAACATTCACTATTGACTTCCTGGCCTTTTGCAGAGAAAGCTGGCCAGTGCATTTTTGAGGCAAGTTTTCAATGACAACTTGGAAAACTACATTAAATAAAATTAAGACATTTCTATGGCAATGTGTCAAAAAAAAAAAACCCTCTGCTCTCTCTTGCTAGAAAACTAGCTCTTTCCACACCATTTGGTCCAGGTATCTATTAGTTGATAATCAGCCTTACAAAGTTTGAACCTACAATTTCAAACACATTTTTCTGGAGAACATGTGATCCAAAAATCCAGCCAGCCTTGGTTTCAAAGTCACAATGACAACTGAGCAACTAGAACAAGACCCAGAACAAAGAGCTGCCCTCCGCCAGCCAGAACCCACCCTTCCGGCTCCCTCTCGAGTCACCACCTGGAGCCCCTGACTAGCAAAACTGTTTGATTGTTCTTTATCATTTTCAGAGACATGGGCCCTCAAATACATTGTACCACTTGGTCAGGGATGTCAAAAAGGTAAGAATCCTCTAGACCGCAGGTCAGAGGCCCTGTGCTGAGTGCTTCCTGTCATAGACTGTACCCGTTGTGCATGAGCTACCTAGTCTCCACGTCCCTGCCAGCCCCCATCGTGGCAGAGCAATGTATGTGCATCTGCTTGGTAGCTTGGACACCTCTGCTGACAATGCCGCTGTGGTCCTTCCTCCAGTCACCATGGTTTTAGATGCTTTTTATTGAATGTAATGCTTTTCTATAGCAGATTCCAGGCTCTCCCCCATGCCAACGTGGATTTATGTCATTACCTACGTCTTTCCTAATGCCCCTTACTGTTTGGGGAGTTAGTTTCCATGGTAGCTTACCACATGAAGTACCTTCCTGCCAGCTCCTCACAACATCCTATCTACCTTCATATTAAGTATAGTCAGAAGCTGAGAAAAGGTGGCTCATCTAGGCATTCCATCTTCACAACACTTTGTTTTTCCAAAATATGTTTTATGTCCATCTATTCATTTGATTTTTTTTTAAAGCTGGTGGGTGCAAGTGAGTTATTCACAGTTTGTGGAGGAGGCTGAAGGGTAAGGAGGTGATGACGATCTGCAGTAGTAATTGGTAACATGCTAATATCACTACAGATCCTTTATCAAGGAAAAGTAGCAATGAGTGAGGCCTACTAGTGATGGGTACCTAGGATTCCATAGGCTTTCTACACACCTGAATTCATTTACTCGTCACAAAAACTGTCTGAAGGGGGGCTGGAGAAATGGCTCAGCAGTTAAGAGGACTGACTGCTCCTCCAGCACCCACACGGCAGCTCACAACTGTCTGTAACTCCAGTTCCAGGGAACCCAACACCCTCACACAGACACATGTGTAGGCAAAACACCAATGCACATAAAATGAAAATAAATAAATTTTTAAAAACTGTCTGAAGTAGGGTTATAATGTCTTTATTGCTGTTACATAATATTCTCATGTAAAGTTGAACATGGGAAGGTCATGTTTAACCATAGCACGCACTTGCATCTTTTGCCCAAGTTTCTTTTAAGAGTATCTTGACTTCAAAACCTTTAACTCCAAAGAACAAAACAGACATTGTAGACCTTCCCTATCTCCTAGGAATGCTGCATTACTACCCCAGAACCCAAGGACATACTTAGATAAATGATCTGGACCAGCAGGTCGTTCTTTAGTGGCATGTTCTTGATTGGGAGGACCACAAGATCACAAATGAAGATGCTAGGAAAGTTGGGATCAAGAAGTCTTGCACAAGCTATATCACATGCCAAGCAAGCTGATTAAGTGCAGCACCTTATACACAGTGTGCAGGAAAAAAATGAGGGAGTCATCAGGAAACTATCATACAATGGGACAGAGTCAGAAAGAAGCTGATCAAGCTGCCCAAAGGGAACAAGGGGTGTTTCAAGTGCACCCCAGACTCGGCAGCCTTGACTGATCACCACAGCCCTTCAAGGAGGGGAAAGAAGGATTTTCCCATGATTAGAAACCTCAGTTCTCCCAGAGCGCTAAGCCCAGGTCATTGATGGCCTTGCCAAGCATGTCCCAGGTTTTAGACAAGGAACTAAGTTCCTTCTCCATACATCATGGACTCAGGGCAAGCCCTGGGCTGGTTTGATTCTCAACTGAGAATCAAAAGTACTGGACAAGTACATCATCTCATAGAAAGTCTCAACTAGACTTGACCCTTAGCGAACTGTAAGCAACTTTTGATATGGTCTTTAAAGTCTCAGAAGCTGTGGGAGCTGCTTGTAATTAGCCTATTTTAACCGACTGGGCCTTAGTTAAGAATGAGTAAAGGTTATAAGAACAAAAACAAAATGCACATTAACTTTTTTTTCCTTTGCTACTCTAAACCTCCCTTCCATCTCCACACAACCGTAATGAGGACTGTCCAACTTTGTGAGCAAAGCCTGTAACCCTTGAAATCAGGAGAAGCAGACCCTGTGTGGCCTGTTTACCTGAATCACCACTTTATGAGATCCTAGCTTTCCTCAGACTGGCCCATGCCAAGCCACAGTGGCCTCTGCGCCTCCAGCAAACCCCTTTCCTTCACACATTCTCCTTTTGCTTAATTTATCCTGACTTAAATTTTTCTGGAAACTAAACTCGGGTGATTAGGGTCCCACATACTCAACATATTCATTGAAAAGCATTTGACTCCCACGTTCAAGAAATTATTTTGAGTGTTTCTAAAATAATAGATATGATATCATCTCCTCACCTCAGACTAGTCTGTGTCCAGCTAGAATGTGGAGCTTTCTGATAATATAGCTATGCTTCGGTCCCAGAATCTCATCCATCAGCCAACCCAAGCCTTGGAACGAGTCACACATGCACTTTCCCTGCCCCCTTTCCCAGCAGTAAGGTCTTGCCTGATCTTCAAGGAGATTTTTGAAGTTACAGTTCCTTGAGTATAAATGATCAAGATTTCTCATATTCCTTTCTCTTCTCCATAGATTTCCACTTTGCAAAACCACTATCCATTAGCTGAAACTCCCTGAGCTGCCTCCTGCGTTTGTTCATATTGAGAGTCTTATTAGAAGGCATGCAGCATACCCTTAGAGTACTTTCTTCCCCCTTTAAAGCTTCTTAGCTGTTAATGTACCTTGAAAGCACTATAGATTAATAAGAAAAGGATGTTAAGAACATGGGAGGAAGGGCTGTGAGCTAAGAGCAGACCTTTAAGAGCGACAGGATAATAGAGCGAGAGGGTCGTTAGGTGAGCATTCATTTACTCACTGACTTGGGAACCAGAGGAAATGACTTTAAAACTCACCCAGAACAGCACTGAACTGGCCTAGAAACAGTTTCTCCATTCACTTGGAGAGCAGACTGATAGTAAGAGGAGGGCAAAGACAATACCTGTGTTCTGTTTCTTCTCCGGAAAAAAAGTAGAAACAAGAAATGAAGACTCCTGTCTCTGATAAGGGGAACTTCTGGCTATTGGAAGAAAGGAAGGTATAGCCTTCTCGCCAGCAAAGGAACCAGACATATCAACAGTTTATGATCAAGGATGAAATGAGCTGAAAATGGAACTCTTTGTTGTGTGTTTCTCAAAGATGTGAAAGGGAAAGAAATTAACATCTGGGTGCAAATTTCTCCCATGGTCCCACAAAAAATTAGGACTTTTCCTAATTTAGGCCAAGTACTTACTGAGGGGATTCAAAAATGTAGGTTTAAAATCTAAGAATGTCTTGGGACATTTAATTTTTAAAATTAAAGAATATAATGAGTAATAAGGGCCTCCTTCCTTACAGGTATATATATTATTCTGTGAAATTTTTAACCAATAGTCATAATATTATACATATATATACATACACAGACATGTACATGAGATAGAAACATAGTTCTGGACCTTAAGCATATTATCTAGTGAGATATCTCTAAATTAAATGTAAATGATGTCTACAAACCCAAGGATACATTTTGTAATTATCGCATCACCGTAAGCCAATCAGGTCATCTCTAAGCCCAGTTGTTCTTTGAAACCTACAGAAATGAGATCTCAAATTCTTTTATCTCTAGAGAACAATCTATAAGTAATGTGGCAAAGAATTGCATTCTCCATCCACCAGAAGTTTGAACTGATACAAGCCACACCAATTCCGTGAAGCAGTTGCATGCATAAATCCATCAACTCTACTCATGGCTTTCCTACTAGACTAGTGGCTCAAGTCTGTCTGCACTTCTGTAAAACATAACCTGCCATTTCAGTAGCTGCCTGCTCAGTCTGTGGCTCCGGATGTTTTAAGCAGTAGTTTCTCTTTCGTCAATTTAAATGTGCTAATACTTCAGATTATCTGTGCTGTCCTTCACCGCCAGAGGAGGGTGATTTGAGTAGAATATAGGGCCATGGTGAAATTAAGATTTAAAGTCCATTTACATGGGAACTAAGACCCAGTTTTGCTGAACACAAGAGAGTAAGGGAAATAGACAAAGGGAAAGGAGGGAAGGGGGGAGAGGGAGAGAGGAGGAAGGAAGGAAGGAAGGAAGGAAGGAAGGAAGGAAGGAAGGAAGGAAGGAAGG
>CABHPP010112982.1:0-10142 GCA_902168425.1 Peromyscus attwateri
AGTGTGTCCTTGTAATTCTAGCACTGGCAGGGAGGGGAGGCAGAGACAGGTGAACTTCTGGGGCTCCCTGACCGGCCAGCCAAACCTACTTAGTGAATTGCAGGCCAATGAAAGAAGTCTCATGAAAACAAGGTGGATAACACTCCGGAGAAACTAACTACAGCTGGGATTATTTCTCTGGCCTACACACACACATACACACACACACACACACACACACACACACACACACACACACACACATGCATATACACCCATGTGCACACATACAAGACCAAAAGAAATCACCAAGCTGGGCGGTGGTGACGCATGCCTTTAATCTCCCAGCACTCGGGAGGCAGAGGCAGGTGGATCTCTGTGAGTTCAAGGCCAGCCTTGTCTACAGAGTGAGATCTAGGAAAGGCACAAAGCTACACAGAGAAACCTTGTCTTGGAAAAAAAAAAAAAAAAAGAAAGAAAGAAAGAAAAAAATCACCAAGGTGAGGAATTTGACTAATAAATGCAATATAAATTAATGGCCCCAATACCAAAGCAGTCTTCTAGCCTTGAACTTTATGTAGCGTATCTGTTAACCTTGACCATCAAGATATAGCATCAAGTGGGCAAATGGCGGGGGGAGCCTTTTTTGTTATTCAAAAAGTAATCAATATGCATTTTAGAAATTTTGTGAATACAATAAGCCATGAAAAAACACATCAATCTTCCTAATTATTTCTGTTTACTATGTTCTTTTTCTTCACCAAAATTGTCACAATAGTACTATTAATAATTATTATTAACACTAAAGATTTGACAGTAAATGTTAGCATCTTTTTATATTAAACATTTTCATTTCCTTCCTAAATGTCTTTATTCTTTATTCAATGGATTTAGCATCTTTCTTAAAAAACACATTTTAGCATTTTTTAATTTTTTATTGACTGGTCATTAGTAAGATATTCATGTGCCTAGGAGTGAGGTTTCAGTGGACACTACTAAAAGTTCAGACTCCCTTTATCCACTTCCTTTCAAGTTATTTACCTTGGTAGATGAGCTGATGTCCTGTCCGAGGGTTCTGGCCGCTTTCTTGTGGTTTAAACAATGCCCTATGTGTCAGAACTTTCAGGTGATTAATGGTGAAACTTTCCATCTCCTTGAACTCATGCCTTTTTGGTCGGTTGGTACCAGGGACATTGACTCTTCAGGATGAAGATTGCCCCACTGGCTGCCTTCAACTGTTGCCGTCTTTGGGGACCACTTGAGCTGAGGGGAACCACTGTACTCACTCCCGAGCAACATGGGGTAGCAAGACCCACCTCTCCTGCTTCAGGGAGAGGTATCCATCCTTGGGACTCCCCATAGGTTCAAAAAGGTGTCCATGGGGACCAGGCACAGTGCTGCTCTCTCCATCTACCTGGGCCTGCCCCCCCCCCATAAGCTGCCTTATACAAGAACCTCTTTTGTGGGGAAACCAGGCGTCCAGGCAACGGGTTGGTTGAGCTGACAAAGTTGATCACTGTAGGTACAAAAATCGCCCTCCCATAACGGGTGAGGGCAGTGTAGAGCCTCCATGACCGCTTCTCAGAATGTTGGCTTATCCTAAGAGATGTTTCTTAAAAAGATAAAACCAGGTTGAATGGTTTTTATAGTTATTTTCAACATAAGATGATTGATCAAATATGTCCTACATCTTTATATAAACAGTTTAAAATACTGACTTCCCAAGATTTTTTTTTTTTAACGTATCTTTAAAAATCCTTGGGGACTGGAGAGATGGCTCAGCAGTTAAGAGCACTTGCTGCTCTTAGATAGGATCCAGGTTCCACAGCACCGTATGATGACTTATGACCATTAGCCACTCCAGTTCCAGGGGATGCCCTCCTCTGGCCTCCATGGACACTGGGCACATATGTTGTGGTATATTTACATATGTACAGATAAAACACTCACCCACTTGAAATAAATCTTTAAAATATTCTCATCCTGGAACTATCTTCAACCCTCCCCCAATGCTTCTGTTCATCACAAGCTAATCTGTAGGGACCTGTAAAGGCTAAGGTTCTGATTCTCAGCCACTGTCTCTCGGTCATGGCCTTTGTTCATGCCTTTCCTCACTGCCGTTATCGAATGCCTGACAGAAACAACCGGAAGGGGGGGGCGGGGGCGGGGCTTGGGGATTAGAGCGCATAGTCCACCGGGTCAGAGAAAGCATGGTGGCTGGACCGCTGGCTTGGTCTGTCCGTGGGAGCTTGTGGTGCAGTGACACAGGACGCAGAGAGCTGGACCTGAAGGAGGGGGGGCTGTAACCCCCAAAGACCCTCTCAATAACCTGTGCTCCCCAGCTTCGCCTCACCTCCTCATGGTTCCGAAGCCTCCAGAACAGTGCCACTGTTTAAACACATGAGCCTGGGGGGACATTTCACCTCCAAATGGCAAAATCATTTCTTACTAACAATTGCTGTTGAAGCCAGTAGTGGTCTCTGTACACTTGAGTGTAGTCGAGGCCGTCCCCATAAGATTTCAGGAATGAGCAGAGAACATTATCCAGGTGCCTGGCAAGTCATCTCAGAGAGTGGCATGCCTGTGAATGGTCTACAAAAACTAAGTAAATACATCTAAAGAACGGCTGTCAGAGGGGACAGTGTAAGCCTCGGGGTGGCAGAGCTGTCCTGCCTCTGCTCCCAGCACCCACCCAGGGCCTGGCTCTAGCAGATGGCTGATCACGTTTTTTTTAAATATTTTATTTTTATTTTTTGTGCATTGGTATTTTGCCTGTATGTCTGTGTGAGGGTGCTGGATCCCCTGGAACTGGAGTTACAGACAATTGTGAGCTGCCATGTGGGTGCTGGGAATTGAACCTGGGTCCCCTGGAAGATCAGCCAGTGCTCTTAACCGCTGCAGCCCCAGGCTAATCACATTTTGATGAATTTCTAAGTTAAGGCAGCCGCTATAAATTTATATGTCTTTGGGGTTGATCCTTGGTGAAGGGACTATAATGGGACACTAGTATAATGATACTGGGACACTAGTATTAGAGAATATCAGTGTTCCCCAAGGTCATCATCCACTTAGCCCAAACCACACATGGCTCAAGGCCATGTCCTCTCCCTGCCCCACCAGAAAAATCAGAAATCCAGTTTCTGTGTGAAAGCTCCCAGTTTGTAAACGCTGGCGGCTGTTTTTCTTCATGTTGTGGGAGTGACTGCCATTCCCGTGGGCAACTAACCAGGCCATTGTCTTGGGGAAAAGAGGACAGCTTTTGGGTCTGCCACATTCAAGCACAAGGGTGTGAACCCAACTCTCTGGCACATGAAGATTAACTTCCCCCTGCAACTTGTTGGGAGCTCGCTGGGTTTCCTGACAACCCGAGTGGGGTCTTCTTCGTCATATGCTACAGTTCACAGTCCCCAGGGTGTTTCCCATCATGGTATCACTCTCGTGAAGGTTGACAGGGCCACATACCTCTTCGTGCAACTTAGACTTTGAAACAGTCTGCAGGGAATGCAGTGGAGTGGAAGAGCGGGAATGCTGGGGCTCTGGACCACCTCCACGTGTGGAAACCGGCTGTGGACAGTGGACAGTACGTAAGGCCACACAGCAGGTCCCGGCAGCAAGACCATATCCTACTTCCGAGCTGTCTCCCTAATTCTGAACTTGGGTATAGATGGGATGCTTCTACCATGGCTGTTGGGGATTAGATTTAAGGGGTTTTATTATTGTTTTCTTTTTTCAGACAGACTCTCATGTAGCTCAGGCTATTCTGGAACTCACTATATAGCCAAAAATAACCTTGAATTTATTTTTTTCTTCTTTCTTTTTTTTTTTTTTTTTAAATAGGGTTTCTCTGTGTAGCCCTGGCTGTCCTGAAACTCGCTCTATAAACCAAGCTAGCCTCGAACTCACAGAGATCTGCCTACCTCTGCCTCCAAAGTGCTGAGATTAAAGACGCGCACCACCACTGCCCGGCTTTTTTTTTTATTATTTTATTTTATTTTTTAATGTGCATTAGTGTTTTGCCTACATGTATGTCTGTGTGAGGGTTCCAGATCCCCTGGAATTACAGTTATAAACAGTTGTGAACTGCCATGTGGGTACTGGGAATTGAACCAGGTCCTCTGGAAGAGCAACCTGTGCTCTTAACCTCTGAGTCATCTCTATACCCCACCTTGAATTTCTTCTCCTCCAGCCTCCTCCTTCCAAGTTGCTGGGGTTACAGGATGAGTCGTGCTGGTCTATGCAGTGCTGGGATTACAGGATGAGTCGTGCTGGTCTATGCAGTGCTGGGATTACAGGATGAGTCATGCTGGTCTGTGCAGTGCTGGGATTACAGGATGCGTCCTACTGGGGTGTGCAGTGCTGGGACCAACCCCAGGACTTCCTGCACAGCAGGCAGACATTCCACCCACTGAGCTGCACCCCATCCCTGGAGCTGGCCTTTCTGTCTGCTGTCCACCTCTGCCTTTCTCCTCCTCCTCCAGGAGCAGCTCCCCTTTTCATCCTCTGCACTGGGTCTCAGTGCCATGTCTGCCAGCTACCTGGAGGAAACTTGCAGAAGGTTTTCTCAGTCCTGAGCATGAGTTGGGTGAGCTGCTGCCTGGAAAAGGCAGAGGTTTCAGGAGTGGCACCACCAGAAAGCAGGGATCACACTTTGGAGGTGAAGAGAAAAACTTGCTGGAAAGATTGGGCAGAGGGTTGTGAAAGCCGTTTGGCCCCTGGATGAAGCCTTCCAAGCTAGTGACCCTGTGGGGTCAGACCCCCACAGGCAGCAGCCCAGGCTTTGTGTGAGGTGCCAGCATCTGTCTTTGGGTGAGGGAGGACTGGATCAGAGCTGAAGGTAAAAGTGGGCAGTAACGCTCCAGCAACGGCTCAGGCTAGTGATTGCTAGATCAGTGCTGCCTCCCTTAATCCTGGGTGATGGTCGCTGGTGGTTAGGGACGCTCTGATGTGCCCGAGGCTGTTTCTTCATCTTAAATTTGCAAGGGTTCTTTTCCAAGAAGTACAGAAGGAAGGTGATCTTTATGTGCCCTGGAAAGATTGCGGTAATGAGGAAACTCATCAGATTCCGATCAGATTCTGAGCACAGGAGGAATGTAGCTAGCAAGAGGAGCAAGGTCTGTGAGCAGCAGCCTCCCGCCTTGGGAAGAAAAGCATGGTCTTCCTCCATACTTGAGGGTTGGGTGCTCTTCCCTCTCCTCTCCCCCCTCTTCCTCCTCGTCCCCCTCCCCCTCCCTCCCCCTCCCCCCTTTCTCTTTCTTCTTCCTCCTCCTCCTCTGCCTTCTCCCTTCCTCCCTTTCTTTTCTCCCCTTTCCTCCCTCCTCTTCCTCTTCTGCCTTCTCATTAGAATTTTCTGGTTATAATTTTCATATTCACTTTAAGCTTCAACTGACCATGAACTTCACTCTACTAAAACCTTTTAACAGTATGAACACAGAGCACAGTTGTACCCATCACCTTCGGCACTGGCATAAACAGTCTTTAGAATGTCTTTATTAGCCCCAAATGCAAAACAGTTCTCTTTCCCTTTGACCAAGCAAATTTTCACCAGTAATAAAACAACACTAAGAACAATAAATCCTTGAGTCCACGTGTGGTCACTGTGCACCGTTCCCTGATTGCTCCTAAAAGTGACCCAAAATAGAAATTCCTTTTAAAGATACCAAAAACGAGAGGCTGGGGAGGTGACTAGATGGTTAAGAGCCCTGGCTGCTCTTGCAGAGAACCTAGATTTAAATCTCAGCACCCACATGGCAGCTTACAACCATCTGTAACTCCGGTCCCAGGAGATCCAATGGGCTCTTCTGACTTCTGTGGACACCATTCATTTGGTATACACACACACACACACACACACACACACACACACACACACACACTACACATAAATTAAAATCGGCAGTGGGAGGGGGAAGGGGGGGAATGGGGGAAGGGAGATGGGGTGGGGGATACTGGAAACAAGAGTTCCTTTCTTTCACGTGCATGTCATCAAGAAGTCTAAAGAAAGCGAGTGGTGGTCTCTGTTAGAACCCAACCCAGACTGCTGCGCAGTCACATTACCGCAGCCCCCCTCGCCTCCCCCATCTCTGGGATACTGGCAGGCATCCTACCAAGAGCACTGCCTGAGTCTCCAGCTAACAGACTTCAGGTGCCCTGATTTCCCACTTCCTTTCCCCTGGTGGAGAAGCAGAGAGTCAGGCTGCAGACTCCTCGGAGACCCCTATCCCTCCCTCTCCATGCTGTCTGATACTTTTAATAAACTTGTTACAGTGACAATCAGCCTCAGAATCCCCCATGAGCCCCACACCCAAGACCTTTCAGTCTCCAAATGTTTTTGATCACACACCTCTTAAGTAAAGATTCTCTGCCTGCCAGGGATGTTATAGATAAACTCTGTACATGGGATCTTATGAAAGAGTCCCCTACCTGGCCCTGTAGAAACTACGGTGCCTCCATGCATCCATCTGGTGAGGCCTCCCATCCCTATTGGGAGGCCTTTCAGTCCTTACACAGCAAGGACACAGGAAGTACATCTGGAATGCCCCTGGCGCTCACTGAGCTAGCATGGGCCCTGTAAGCAGGTGCCCTTGCCTGCCACCTCAGTGCAGCGACAGCAGCCTATATTCTTGGATGTTCTTAGCTGTGGCCTGTGGGCCCTCCCTGCACTGCTGTGAATGCTAAGCACTGACCTCCCTGAGAAGCTGTGAGGTATGCAGCTTCCTCCACAGCTTTCACTCTCCCTGGAAGATTGCCACTTAAGAACTAAACCACGATGCTAGGGAGACATGAGAGCCCAGGGGTGACAGGGTTAATGGAGGGAGAGAACATTTAGTTAGTTGGTCAGGAGAGACCATTGTGATGGGCTTTGAAGAATGCATAGGAGTTTTACAACTTGAGTCCATGAATCCTCACCTCACAGTCAACTAACAATGGCTTTTGACTGGAAAAGAATAAAGATGTGTAAAAGCCGGGGCTGTTTCCCACCACATTGTCTAAGGAAAGGTAACAGATACTAGATAACTTCCAAAGGACAGAAACAAAAGAAACATAAATAAAATGCAAATGTCCTCCGCCTTCTAGATGGAGGCACAGTAACGGGGATGTGGCCTCACTCCCGGTCCCTCTGTGTCACCGATGTCGTGCACAGGCTCTCTCACAGCTGCTCCATCCCTTGCCCTGCATGGTTTCGTACCTCTGGCCCAAGCTTGGTTCCCCTCTCAGGTTGGTTGGTTTTGTACACCTTCCTTGGCCTCGTGTTCGGCTCCTTGGCGGTTCTCACAGTGGGAGTTCTGAGGTCCCCCCACCCCTGCGCCATGCTTCCACAGTGCTCTGAGGGGAGGGATGGACTTCACTGAACAGCAATTCTCCCTCACAGAAGCTGCTGGCCTGAGCAGGCCCGCCTAGGGCAAGGCAAGCTGGAGAGGCTCCCTCCGGGCTTCCATGGTTCGATGGAAGAATGCTCACAGCGCAGCAGCGCTTTGGGTGACTGAAGTGGCTGTTGCTCCTTTAGCGCCTGGCTTCAGGCTTCCTGTTCTGAGTGCAGCTTTTCATGTGCTTTTCGATGACAAACTTTGCAGCAAGCACTGTTGCCCTCAATCCCTCCCTTTTAACTGGCAAATAAAGATCGATGGTGCAGCTTCCGGTGTGGGGGGGTGTCACTTTACATGTTTGCCGTCACATCACGAAGGAAGCCCAGGGTTCAGTCCCTAGCCCCACATAAACCGGACATAGTGGAGCATACCTGTAATCTTGGCACTCTGGAAGTAAAAGCAGGGGGATCAGAGCTTTGAAACCAGCCTGGGATACCTGAGATCCTGTCTGAAAAGAAGGCAGCTGTCTCCCAAACCACAGGGGACATTTGTAGAAGTAACCGTCTTATTAAATAAGAAACACAGAGCCAATGTAAAGATAAAAGCCCAAGAGGTCAGAGCTAAGAGCCTTACCCTTCCTGCTTCAGCGATCCTCTTCAGCCAAGAGAGCTACTTCCTGTGTGTTTGTCTTTATAAAGACTTTCTGTTCTGCCTTCTCATTGGTTGTAAACCCAACCACATGACCCCCTCATCACTGCCTGTCTGTACAGACCTCCAGGTCTTCTGTGGTTGGTATTGAGATTAAAGGCGTGTGTCTCCAATGCTGGCTGTATCCTTGAACACACAGAGATCTACTTAGCTCTACCTACCAAGTGCTGGGATTAAAGGCATGCGCCACGAACGCCAAGCTCTGCTATGGCTTGCTATTAGCTCTGACCCCCAGGCAACTTTATTTATTAACATACAAATAAAATCACATTTCAGTACAAATAAAATATCACCACAGACATTCAAGCAAGAATGTTTACCTTTAAAAATATAAGTGTTATCTGTCTCAAAAATAGCCAGGCAATGGTGCCACATGCCTTTAATCCCAGCAACTCGGGAGGCTGAGACAGGCAGATCTCTGAGTTCTGGGACAGCCTGATCTACAAAGTGAGGTCCAGAACAGCCAGGACTACACAGAGACACCCTGTCTCAAATAAACAAACAAACAAACAAAGGTGTGTGCCACCACTGCCTGGCCCTGTTTCTAGTGTGGCCTTGAACTCACAGAGATCCAGACGGATCTCTGCCTTCCGAGTGTGCCACCACTGTCTGACCTCTATGTCTAATCTACTGGCAGGCTCTATCCTCTGACCCTCAGGCAAGTTTTATTGGGATACACAATATATCACCACAACAAACACAAATAAATAAATAAAGTGCTGACCAGTTTTCTTCTTGGTAAGGACGTGTCATGACCTAAAGGGTGATTCCTTTCCCTGTGGGAGCTTTAGAATCTGGGTTCCTGTGGAAGAGATAGCATTCAGGGAAGTGACGTGGATATGAAGGGGTGCTGTCTCCACAGAGATGGGTGCTCCAGGAACCCCCGTGCTCTGCACCCTTTGACAAGAGGCACCTCAGTGCTCTCAAGGAGCCAGGCTTCCCAGTGACACAGAAGCCCTCCAGTCGTCCCCTCGTCCTGGGAGCTGCAGCCAAGGACACCTTCTCTGCTAACAGATCCTAGGTGCACTCTCCACCTTAGGCCACGGTTCTAGAACACTGTGTGACCAGTGATTTCATTGTTGGATGGCACCCTGTCCCAGTCTCCCTGCATAATGCCAGCTGTCACCTGAAGCAGCCCCTATTCTGAACGACAACTTCAAGTCTCACATTCACTAAGTGAAATTTGATTTAGACGAAGCCAATCCGTTCAGACACAGGAACAGAATGACATGTTTTGTGCGGCTCCAGGGACAGCCTCGTGGAAGATGTGTCACCTCTGTGAGAAAGAGTTGAGCAATATTCTTTTACCTTGGCGTCCTTTATCCCCCCTCCCATCTTCATTGACATAATGAAATCAAAATTGTCAATTTCAGTGAGCCAGCTCCATTGTCTCAGATGGACAGGAATGGCCCAGCTCTGCCCACAACACTGACCTGGGTTGTTAGTTATATTTTATATTCCGGCGCTGGTTAAGCTACTGCGCTGGTTAGACGGCGCTGCCCCCCTTGGCTGGCTGGTCACCGCCCGCGGTGGCCATGCCGGCGGAGGAGCGTGCTGGTTGAAAGAATCAGAGCCATGGTTAACCTTTTAGAGCTTTATTAAGAGGGGGAGAGAGGGAGAGAGAGAAGGAGAGAGAGAGGGAGAGAAAGGGAGAGAAAGAGAGACAGAGAGACAGAGGGGGGAGGGAGAGAGAGAGGGAGCCCGCCGGGAGAGAGGAGCGGAAAGGAAGAGAAGAGAAGAAGAGAGGGAACAGAGCGCCCACCCGCTTTTTAGGCTGGAACACCGGCGAAGGCTGATGACGTAATTAAAGACCAAACCCTTACATGGGTCATGATTTACAAGAAGACAGGATGATGGGCTGAGGAGGCATAGGGAGAGTGCTTACCTGGCACTACCTTTGATCCTGAGAACCCCATGTGAAAAATCTGGGGGTGAGGGTGGGTGCATCCCGGCACTGAAGAAGTGGGGACAGGCAGATCCTGACCCCCTTGGCAAGCTCCAGGCCAGTGTGTGTTTCCCGAGAAACAACATCCAAGGTTGTTCTCTAGCCTATGTGCACATGTGCGTACACACATGTGAGCGCAGGTATGCACGCGCACACACGAAATCAGGCTGCTCTTCCTCCCTTGACCCCCTTTAACTTTGCCAAGG
>CABHPP010112983.1:4257-15556 GCA_902168425.1 Peromyscus attwateri
CTCCCAAGTGCTGGGATTAAAGGCGTGCGCCACCACCGCCCGGCAAAATGCAGAATTTTTGAGAAGAATTCTTATTATAATTTTTAAGGACTTCTTAAACATAAGTTGTACGTTTTACATTGGGTTTGATTTTTTTTCTTTAATGAGATCCAGAGGACAAATACAGCCCTTTGAACATGTGTCTATTTTGTGCTTCTGGCTTTAACTATTCACTGCAGTCCATCTGCTTTTGTAGGGGCAAAAGATTTTAAAGGCTTGCATTAGCAGCTCTTTCCCTTAGTTAATATCGAATGCAAGTCGCTCTCCTCCTGAGAATTAGAGAGATGAATTAAGCAGGCCTGGTAGCTGGGGAAAGATGGAAACTTCTTTTCCAGTTGGTAGGTGATAAGTCAGTCTAATCAACCCCTCCCCCATTTCTTCATGTGACCTTTCCCAAATAGCTGATAATTGACCACCACTGGCAATGGATACCATTCTTCACCATCTAGGACACAAGACAAAAAAGAGACGATTGACTCTGCAGGTCCCCCAGGAGCAGGAAGTTGGAGAGAATGGTTTCCAACAAGATGAGGTGACGTATGGGATGGCTTGAGTGTTCATCACAGTTGGTCAGCTCTCCCCACAGAGATGCAATTTCACCACTCACCAGAGGGTATTATCGACATGGTTTTGAGATTACTTAAAGCATGGTGAATTTTATAATCACTGCTCAAGAAAGCCATGACTGGGGCTGGAATGATGGCTGGGAGTTAAGACTACTTGCAGCTCTTCCAGGTTTGGCTCCCGCACCTACATGGACATCTCACACCTGCTTGTAATTCCAGCTCTGGCAGATCCAGTGTCCTCTTCTGGCCTCTGAGGACACCTGCACTCGCATGCACACACACAAATAGAAAGAGACATATGCACATATGCATAATTAAAAAGAAAATAGATATTTTTTAAAAGATTGGCCTAGCCCCCACCCCACCCCCATTTCTCTAGTGATCATGGGTGCTTTCACTATGCGTTGAGAGCTCTGAGAATGACTTCATCATATCATCTCTATAACTGAGTAAGGATTTCTTATGAGAAATAGGGCAGTCAAGAACCTGTTGGTCTCCATAGATAGCATATGCATTTGGGACCCCAGTCCCTAAGAAACTGACTATAAGTAAAGTTATCCTTCAGTCTTGAGTTCTCATATCCAATCTGCTCATTCTCTTGACTTATTTGGTCAGACTTATGGGGTCTGAGGTCAACCTCTAATGTCCTCCTCAACTAATCTCTACCTTAGTTTTTGAGACAGGGTCTCTCACTGAACCCAGAGCTCATGGGTTCAGCTAGGCTCTAGGGATCCTCCTGTCTCCATCTCCCCAGGGCTGGGATTATAGGCAATCAGTGCCCCACTGAGCTTTGCTTTCCCGTGGATTCTGGGAGATCAGGCTGGGGTCCCCATGCTCACTCAGCAAGCACTTTACCAACCGAGCCATCTCTCCCTCAAGCCCTCCCCACCTCCTGCTTCTTAATATCAATTATTTTCCCTTTCTGCCCTGCCCACAGGGAAGTTCAACCCCGACAGACTACATCAGTTGGTGTCCTTTGCCAGCTGATTGTACTGAGTTTGGCCCTGACTATAGTGTAATAGCCTCAGGTCATGAGGAATTATGTCAGGTTGTATGGAGCAATAGCCCCTACCCATAAGGGTCAACCCCATCCTGACCCTTCGGCTCCACCTGCAGAAACATTATGCCCAGATATCAAAAACAACCCACCCTGCTTCTAGTCAAAACACACACACACACACACACACACAGACACACACACACACACACACACACACACACAGTAGATATAACTTCCTGGTAGCTATGCATGTATGTGTGTATGTACATATATCTGTCCCTCGGCCCCTCTAAGTGCACACAACCTTCATCCCAGAAAACAGTTGCAGGCTCTCGCTGTTCAGATAGGACAGTCTCAGCCTGTTGAGATGGAGTCCATCCACCTCTATGTTTCATTTTTCTTACATCATGAAACACTGGAAAGCTACTGAAGGACAGAAGGGAGAAGCAGCCAGATCCAATTTCCCCAGCTTCCTCTTGTGCTCTGGCTGTAGCAGCCCGCCCGCCTCTCTACAGAGTTCCTAGTAGGTGCCCTGCTCCCACCTCCAGATCACCGACCTCCACCATCCTCCTCCACTTGATCTTTTCAGCTTAAGGCTGACATGGATGCATCTCTGCCTGGTTTCTATGTGCCTGGGTTTTTTTTTGGGGGGGGGGGGTCCCTATAGCCCTCCCCAGATCTCACCGTGTAGCTCCTTGGCTTACAGTTGATTGATCTAAAAGCACAAGGTTTGGTTGCCTTCCTGTTCTTTTCCCAACAGTAGGGGGGTGGAAACAGCTGCACTCTCAGCCACAGTAGCCTGAGGAGTTAAGGAAGGTCCCCTTAACTTTAGGAACCTTGAATCGGATAATAGTAGAGGTTGGCTTGGATGTGTTGTCCAAGGCGGCAGGATTGAGAGCCACTGAAAGAAAACAGTCGTGAGGGCTGAGCAATGTCTTTAAATACACATAAACCAGACCAAATCCCTCTGGCAACCTCCTCTTTGCTCAGTAAGTCTTCCCAGTGACCTTGAATATAGAGCAGAGATTCTGCCGTGTGGTTTAGTCTCTTCCAAAACGCTAGCCTGAGACCTTGCTGCATCCCCAGAGGCCTCCAGCCCATCTTTAGAACCCCACTATAAGGATTTAAAACAACCAATGAAAATATAAATTATCATATATGGAAGACAGCGATGCAAAAATCATATGAGAAGTCCTGTTTTCCTGTGTTTGTCACTCGGTTTCTTTACAAGCAAGTTCAGCTGAGCTCTTCCCTTCCAGAGGCTTCAGTGCCCGTCTCTTTGTTCAAAATCCCACATTTCCAGAAAAGGGTTTCTTGACTATGAAACAGAGTTGGGGTCGATTAAAGGACATTTTTAAAAGATTCGTTTTAATTGTGTGTAAGTGAGGGGGCATTGCTTATGAAAGCCATCGCCTACAGAGGCTCCAGGCATTGGCTCTCCCTGCAGGTGGAGATTGTGAGTCATCTGGTACAGGTGCTGGGAACCAACCTTGGGTCCGCTGTAAGAGCAATTAGCACTCGACTGCCTGCTGAGCCTTCTCCCCAGGCCTCTGAAAGACATTTAATACAGATTTTAAGCATGAAGATGAAGAGAAAGCATTCAGGAGGAAAGTCAGGCGTGCCCGAGAGCATGAGTGTGGCCTCTGAAGAGTCACACTTTCTTGTCTTAGCAAGAGTCAACAAAGCATCGGGGTGATTTTTGAAGTTACTATCTTTAATGAGTGTGTATTAGTTACTTCCCTGTTGCTGTTGTAATATACCACAACCAAAACACTGTATAGAAGGAAGAGTTTATTTGGGCTTCTGACTCCAGGGGGACAGGAGTCCATAATGGCAGGGGAGGCATAGCGGCGGGTTGCCAGAGCAGGAAGCTGAAAGATTTCCAGAGAATGTTTGGGAGGGAAACGAGGCCCTATCCAAGGTCATATACACTCACGCCTTAAATTCTGGGCCATTGCTCATTTAGCATAAAATGCCCATATATGAAAGGACTGTTCACTCCATGTCAGCAGTTTTCACAGTAAATGTTAACTGTGCTAAAAATCTTCTTCTCGCCTGGCAATGGGCTTCAAGCAGACTCTGACTGAGGCTCCTTTCTTTTCCCTATAATTTTCCTTGTCTTTCTGCCTTGCCTCACTCTAACTGGTGCCCTGGGCCTCCTCTCTTCGCTCTTCCCTCACTCCATACTGTAACCATTTTCCTGGACCTTACCCTGCACCATTAACCGCCTTCTCGTCACTTTCCACTGTGCTGGAGAATCCTGCTGTGAGTAACAAAATCTTCTCTACCTTCATACTTACCAAAGAACCCACCCTGTTTCCGAGGTAACTTCTTTCCCAGCCTCTTTGTAGGAAAGGACTGCCCACAGCCAACAAACTGTCGGTACAAAAGCTGGAGTCCGAATGGCCTCTGCTCCTCACAGCTGTTTGCAAACTATCAGTCCACCATCTTCACAGTAAACCAGTTTCATTTGGAGATTAATGGGGTAGAACTTTGTGAGCTGAGCTTTTCTTGAGAGCATTCGCCCACCTCTTTTTCAGTTTTTGAAGATACTGACACTTAGAGCAAAGTCTTTGTTTAAAGTGACCTTGAGGCTAGCCGGCATCACGTGTGTTCACCTCCATTTCATTACAGTCAAATATGCCTCTGTTGACAAGGTAAAGGGCAGCTTTAGTTGTATGAATGGACCCGTAGCATGGAAGCGGCTTAATTAAACCAAATTCAGATTTCCTTTTTTCTGTCCCATGTTAGTGTCAGCTTCTCTGTTGGATGTTCTATGGAATCTTCTAGAAGAGGCCTGAAAGGGAGGGGGAGGGGAGAAAAGACAAGTAGGAAAGAAGAAAAGAGACAATAATTGCATGTTTTCTCTCATATGCAGAATCAATCATCTATCTATAGCTCTCTGTCTGTCTGTCTATCTACTGATCTTTCTAACGAGTATAGAAGGAGCTGTACTGGGAATGGAAGGAGACCATTAGGAAAGGGGTGGGTGACAAGCAAGAGCAATGGGGAGGCTGTCGTGAGCAAAGCACAAGGGTGTATATCTACGACAATGTCAGCAAAATCCATTGTTATTTGCATTACCAAAAAGAAAAAAGTCCTTTGATGCCCAAAAGAAAAATCTACCTTTCCTAGCCACTGTTCTATCACTGTCAAGAGACACCATGACCAAGGCAACTCTTATAAAGGAAAGCATTTAACTGGGGGCTTGCTCACAGTTTCAGAGGTTTGGTCCACTATCATCGTGGTGGGGACATGGAGGCATGCAGGCAGTTGCTGTAACAGTAGCTAAGGGTTACATCGTGATTCATAGGCGGACAGAAGGAGAGCTAGATGTGCTTTGGTCTGGTGTGGGCTCTTGAAACCTCAAAGCCCACCCCCAGTGTCATACTTCTTCTAACAAAGATACACCTTCTCAAACAAGGATATGACTCCTAATCCTTCTAATCCTTCCCAAATAGTGCAACTCCTTAATGACTAAGCAATCAAATATATAAGCCTATTGGGGGCACTATTATGCCAACCACCACATAATTAGCAAAAATATAATTCTACCTTTTTTTTTAAATCAGTGGTTCTCAACCTGAAGCTTGCAACCCCTTTTGGGCTGAATGACCCTTTCATAGGGATCACCTAAGACCATCAGGAAACACAGAGATTTATATTACAGTTCATAACAGCTGCAAAATTGCAGTTACAAAGTAGCAATGAAAATAATTTTATGGTTAGGGGTCACCACAATGTGAGGACGTGTACTAAAGAGTTGCTTTAAACACTTTCTTTAGCATGCTCCAATATATTTTCTGGCTAATCATTGTCATGCCTACTACCGTGTTTTACAAATGTCTTTACTTAACTATTGATATCTGCTTCTCGATTCTTTTCTCTGAGTTCAATTTACATCTTACTGGTGCTCATCCATCAGTGATTATTTGAGGATGGGGTTGCTGACAATAAGCTCATTATAATAATATTCCTATATGATGAAATTGTCACTTAACAAATCTAATAAAAGTTAAAAAATAGTTCTATGTAGCTCTCCCTCTTGGATATTTATTTAATTTGAGACAGAATTCTAGAAGTCCTCATTCACAACAGCAGTTTGAAGATGTCATATATCTTTGTCCCTGACACCCCTTATTAGCGAGAAATCTGCTGTCCTTTATTCATTTACAAAGAGAGTTTCACAGCAGCTTTTAAGATCTTTTCAATATCCATGGTATCTGTATTTTTTTAAATAAATTGTCTATATATTTATTTTACTTATCCTGCTGAGGTGTACCATTTGTCTCTACAGATTTTTGTCTCTCCAATTTTTAATATTGGAAAAAAACTCAGCACCATTTATTTTTGACAATATTCTCTTTATCTGTCCTTGAACTGCATTCACACAGACTTGGAAGCTTCTCATGAGATATTTCCTGTCTCTTAGTTTTTCTTTCCTGTTCCCCTTTCTCATCTTTCTGTGCTACATGCTGGGTAATTTTTCTCAAACGTTTCAGTGAATTAATTCTTTACTTAACTACCAAAAGTTACTTGACATATACAGTTCATTTCTTTGTCAATCTTCATCAATTAAAAAAAAAATCCCTGTTTGTTTTTGTCCTTCTTCCATATCGATAATATTCTCCACCAGGCAGATATTTCATTTTACCCTTTATTTCTTTACATCTGTAAATGCACTTATTTTAAAGGCTCTGTCATAAGGCCTTATTACCAGTGAGTTCCTTTATTTCCTGAACCTTATGACTCTTCTGTGAAAAGGTTTTCCCATCCCCTCTCTGCTGTTTTTGGGGCTCTCATGTCCTAGATTATTTTATGTATTTCCTATATATAAATCTACATCCATTCTCTCCTCTTCCCTGTCTTGAAAGATGATTCTTCCACTTGTCAAGATGCCCAGTTTGAAACCCTGGAAGATCAAGATGCTTCTTGTGTTTGGCTCTGTGGTGGCATTGATAACACTGTGTTGTAACTATTTAAGTGTTTATCTGTCAGGCCCTAGTACTGTTAAAGGAAATTACCCTCATTTCTTCTCTGTAATTCTACTTAGATAGTCTAGTGTTTGCTGTTCCATGAAACCAGAAACTTGGAGTCTCAAGGTTTGAGAGACAGGCCCTGCTTTCTTATAGAGACCCTTGCTATGCTAGGCCTTTTTTCCTGCATTCCTTTGCCTTTGCTGTTCTTCCTCATCCTCAGCTCACATGTCATTGGCTCTGAAGAACTTTCCCTGAGCCCTCATGAAGCATAAATATAATTAATCTTATCAATAAAAACCAGAAGTCAGATATCAGAGTAAGAACCTGAAAGATCAGAGAAGCAGGGAAGCAGCCACAGGCACTTCCTACCTCTCTGGTTTCTCTGACCAAAGGGGACTGAGATTCTTTTTCTGCCCTGCCTTATTGCTTCCTGACTCCTCTCTGTACAGACCTCCAGGTCTCTATGGTTAACTATTGGCTAGCTCCACCCTCTGACTCAAAACTAGCTTTATTTATCAGAATACAAATAAAATATCATACAACATTTCTCCCCTTTTGTCTAAACAAAAAGTGAAGATTTTAACTAACATAGAAAAACTATATACAATAAGTACAATACTATATATAAATATATACAGGCAATAATTACATTAACAATGTCTAGTCCATTAGCATTTGACAAATTCAAAGAAAATACTCCATTATTTATCCTATCTTAGTGAGTCCAAAGTGTTGTACCTAATTCACTTTCTATCCCAACTTGCATTACCAACCCAAAACTATCTTTTCGTGTCTCTCAACCTTATGTACTTTCAGCTCTTTGGTGAATTTCTTTTCTGAATTTGTTAACAAGGAAAACTATAACTGTAATTATCTAGTCTTTATCTCCATCAGAGACCTGAGAAGGATACACTATTACCTGAGTAAACAGGAAATACAGAGCAAACAACTTCCAAAACTAAGAAATGACAGAAACAGCTGACTGCCTGGACAGTCACCCAAGGTTCCTCTGCAATGTTGGGGCATCCATCTTCAGCCTACAGGCCTGGAATAATGGACAGACTTTTTTGTGAAGCAGGATTTTTGAAGGACTGTCGTACCTTGTCTTGGCAAAGTTTGGCAGTCACTTTCTTTTGTGTCCTGCTTGTCCAGTTTGGACAACATACTGTTGCAGTCAAGGCAAGGGCAGCTTCTTGACCAGTGGCTAACTTTTATCACAAAGAAAGTAAACTCCATATGGAGTTTCTTCAATGCCCATCATCTTCTCTGAAGTAGGTTGGTGCTACCAGGAGCAGATATATCTCATTGTCATTAAAAGAAAAACCTTATGTTATTAAAATATCTTATTCTGCAGGTCTCTGAAGTGTTTGAAGACCACCTGTCTATCTAAAATATATCTATTTGACCTTGAAAACATATCTAACATGACTACAAGGTTGATAGTAATAGGTGACTAACTACTGACCTGCATTTCTTTATTATCCTAAATAGTTTGTAATAATAACTTTCAAAGACTAGAAATTTACATTACATTGTTAGATGAGCTGTATAGGTACAATATCTTGAATAAAAGTAGAAACATATATACAGTATGCTCTAACAAAAATAACCTTAAATTTGTATCAATATCAAAAATCCATATCAATTTAAAATATTTAAAACTAGTAGTTGCTTTTGCTTTTTTATTTGAAAGTAAATTCAATAATCTACCTTTTTATTCTATCATTTCTACAACATAGTTACAGTATAACAAAAATAACCTCAAATTTTTATCAATATACAAAAATCCAAGCCAATGTAAAATATTTAAAACTAGTAGTTGCTTTTTTGGTTTAAAAGTAGATTCAATAATCTACCCTTTTATCCTATTTCTATACCTCGCCCCTATTTCATTTTAGAACAAGATTCCCGAATCTAATCTCCTTTGTTTAGCTTTCTCCTGACCATTACCAATAACAACTTGTAACCACCACCCTAAACAATGACAAATATCCATAACCCCCTGAAAGACCAAAATCCACCCACCCAACCTCTTGGGAACATGGGTTTTGTGTTCTTAAAATTACTTCCTGCTGTCTGGGGATGACGACAACTTTAGGGAACCCTAAAAAAATGGGTAATTGTCAAGTCCTGGGAGACGTAGCTATATCATTTGTTGTCCAGTCTCTGTGTAATGGGAAAATGCAGGGCTTATGTCAAGTCCTGGCTAAAGTAGTCTGTGAAGCTGGACCATCTCAGCTAGCCACCTTGAAACTTTCCTGAGCAGTTTGTAGTCCAAAGCCAATCTTTAGGTGGTGTTTGTCAGTTTAGTGGCATTATTATAGTCCAGGTGGAATCGCTGTTGTGGGGCCCCATCCTCCTTTTGGAGACTTCAAATGTTGCTGTTAGGCATGGTCGTGGTTCACTGCTGAAAACTTAAACAAGAATTCCCAATTGTCTCACCAAATCTGATGATGATGATAGTGAGGTGTGAGGCTGGCTGCTGCTGCATAGCACATCTGAGCAGAGAACACAGGTAGTGCACAGCCTGGCACTGATTTGTGTCAGCAGCCTGTGGAGGGGATCCAGAGAAAGCCTACATTCCACTTGGAAAAGGAGCCAAAGAGCCAGCCATCTGAAAGGTAGACATGGGGAAACTTTTGCACATGTGACTGGCAGGAAGTGAAAGCAGGGAGTTGCCTGAAGGCAGAGCTAGATGGTGGTGAGAGGCTAACTCTGGTGGCATTTGGAGCCCAGGCACCTGTGGAGTTTGGGGCTTATGGAGATTGCTGTAGAGAGGCTGCAACAGGAAAATCCCAGACTTGCTCAGAGGGCTTGGGGAAGAAAGGGAAAGCCAGCGGGCAGTGAGGTGACTCCACTGGGTGGGTTCCCATGTGTGGCTCCAGTGTGTGCCAGTGGCTGCGAAGCCACTGGCAAGCAGCTATTTTGTGAATTCGTGCCCCCAAAAGTTGGACACCAGACGAAGCATAAATCTAATTAACCTTATCAGTAAAAACCAGGAGTCAGATGTAGGGGTAAAAACCTGAAAGATCAGAGAAGCAGGAGAACAGCCACAGTCGCCTCTCACCTTTCTGGTTTCTCTGACCAAAAGGGGCTGAGAGCCTTTCTTTGCCTCTCCTTATCATTTCCTGTCTCCTCTCTATACAGACTTCTATGGGTAACTGGAGACTAGCTCTGCCCTCTGACTCCAAGCCAGCTTTGTTTATCAGAACACAAACAAAATATCACACAACACCCTCAAGGTGAGGTTACATGTCACTCTGTTCGAATCCCATAGTATCCAATGATGCTCTTTTCCTATAAATCTCACCAATGGACAAGCCATGTCCATTAGTAGCCTCTGTATCTCACAATCTCTCTGCACAGTGAGTGGTACACAGAAGAGGCCAAGAGGTAAGAACTGGATCAATAAACTATGATTGTGGAATACCAAACAGGAGAAGGCAGCTTCTGAGGTTTCTTTAGGCTCTAACCTAAGCAGATGAAGCCTCATATTTCCATAGTGGCTAACGATATTAAATGATTCTACCTCTGAAAACTGTTATGAAGGTCATGATTTCAGCTATTATTAAAGAGAACACACAGATTTTGGCCGAAAGTGAGAACAACATGAACTAAAAAGTTACTAGAGAGAAGGGACTTTTCTGTTGCTGTGATAACACCCCATAACCAAGACAATTAGTAGAAGAAAGAGTATACTCAGGTTCCAGAGGGATGAGCCCATAATGGCAGAGTGAAGGCAAGCAGGAACAGGAAGCTGATGGCTCACATCTTGAACTACCTGTAGAAGACATAGGAAACAAACTCAAAATGGTAGAGACTTTAAACTCTCAAAGCCCACCTCCACAGACATACTTCCTCCATCAAGGCCACACCTCCTAATCCTACCCAAACAGTGCCACCTGGTAACCGAGCATTCAAATGTCCAAGACACTGTGGGGGACATCTCATTCAAACCACTAATGGGAATTTAATGTCCTCCATAAGTACAAGGGATTATTCAACTTCACTAGAGTGTCTTCTACCAGTCTACTGCAGGCTAACAGAACAGCATCTCCTAGAAGAGAAACCAAGATTTAACAACTCTGCCTATATTAGCCACTCAAACCCACAGATCAGCTCCCACAGAAAGAGTGAGCCTCTGTGTAGGGTTCTCAAGCTCTGCTCCTGTCATAACTGATCTGGAGAAACAGAACCATCCTATCCATTGCATCCTCCCCCAGCCCCAACTGATCCTCCCAAACTGTCTGACCTCTGTTCTTCACCTTCCACTTTCCAGAAAGCCCTGTAGCTTGTGCCTACCCTGCCTACTTTTCCTCTAACACCACACTGTATATCATCAAATACAGAGAATTTCATTACAATCACTGTTAGTAACATCTGTTTTCTCCTTCCCCAAAGACATGCTTTCTGTGTCCAATCACCACTGGACTTTCTGTCTGCTACCTTCTAGAATACAATTCTCTGTTAGGGCAACGTCTATCTAAAAAAATAAAAATAAAATAAAAAAAACTGCAGCTCATTAAGCCCTTGTTGAGTCATTTTCTTAAATTATTCACCAAGAATTGTTCTCAGGCAAGAATTCAACCCTTTCAAATGGCCAGACAAGACAAGACAAGCACACGTCTTTGGGGAGGATTGCTTGGATCTGAACGCTTTCTTCCCTTCTTTTTATTATTGCCACCGCCTTTTAATTTCCTCTACTTCTGAAGCAG
>CABHPP010112984.1:11398-22761 GCA_902168425.1 Peromyscus attwateri
GTCTGTCTGTCTGTCTGTCTGTCTGTCTGTCTTAATCTCTTTCTCCTAACTCCCTCCCTCTCCACCTCTCTGCCTGTTGCCTGCAGACTAGGATGTAAAGCTCTCAGGTACTTCTCCAGCAGCATACCTGCCTATCTACACCACACTCCCTGCCTCGTCGACAATGGACTAATCCTTTGAAGCTGTAAGCAAGCCCCAATTAAATGCTTTCTAGGGGTTGTCTTGGTTACGGTGTCTCTTCATAGCAATAGTAACTAAGACACCAGGCCAAGAGGGCTATCTATGCATATCATCAGCCTTTAGTTGCTAAACAAGACCCTTCCATGTAGGCAGGCAGAGGCCGCCACTTTAACAAATCTTTCATGACATGAAGACGATGCCTCTACAGTTCCTTGGTGGGTGAGTAGGGGTAAGGATCGGAATCAGGTTTTGACAGATACCACACTGTGGATTAACAGCAATGGTCTCTACCACCAACACACAGAGCTCAGCTCAGCCAGAGTCCCTGTTTTGTATGCTCTTTTTGACTTACATCTAGAATCCATCCAAGATACTGCCTTGCTCAGGGCCTTACCATTCTTGCATTCAATCTCCACAAGTCGTTTCTCCATAATTCCCAGTCTCCCTCCCTCCATCCCACCTCTGAAAAGGCCATATAACAGCCTACTCAACTACAGAACACTTGGATCAAGGAATGGGCTGTATATACAAGAGGGGCTTCACGGTGCTCTCACTCTCTGTTAGCGTACTCGCTGATGTCCGTGTAATCACCAAACTGCCTGGATCCTTTCTCAGACATCATCCCCACCATTCAGTGATATGTGACCGCATTCTCAGAACAATGGCTTCAGTCCACAAAAGGGTCCTTACTAATAAACTTTAACTGTCTGTGCCAGTGTAGGTACCAAAGCACACTTCTGAACCTTACAATGGAAGCGTATTTTGAAACAACCACTCCAGTCATTGTTCACAATAGTCTACCCAAATAACAACAAGTTACAGTGTTTGAAACCTAGCCAAAATAATCATGGTCAAAGACGGCCCCCCAGTTAAGGAGGCCACCCTTTGCAAAAATGATTTTGTCTCTAAAACCCAGGCTGTGTCTTTAGAATGTCAGTAAATAGTAAGAGAACTGCAACAGGGAGCTAAGTCAAACTGGCAGGTGGAGGGAGAACGGGCTGGCATGCACTACCAAGTGGGGCGGAAGGCCCAGCAATGTAAAGACCCTAACAGCTGCGAAGCAGCACGGCTTGTGAGCTTTGATCAGTCTGCACTCTATAAAAAGGTAGTATTACTGCTCCAAAAATGGCCATGATGACTCTGCAGCTGAAGGCTGGACACACGCAGGTGCCAGCTTCTGCATGTTGGATTCCAAAGCATTCCACAGCACTACACAACACAGTCATTTTTTATGGCTGTTCAGAAATAGAAAATACATCCTATTTTTGAAGCATGTAAACTTTCTCGCCAGAAGAGTTCCACATAACTTACCCTGAAAAACATACTTCCTTGCCCATTTTAATAATTCAGAACAGCCTCTGCACATGTCGCCTAAAAATGCTAAGAGAAACTCATTGTGTTTCTTCAATACCAAATCTATCAAAATTCAGGGCTTGCAGAAATAGAATGTACCTATATCTAACCCATCAAAAATTTAATTTGATTTCACAGTATATGTGTATGTCAAAACACCATGTTGTATATCTTAATAAAGTGTTTTGTTTTTATTTTTTTAGTCATGCACATAACTTCTTGACCTTTTAACTGAGATCAAGTGGAGTCACTGTTCTTGTCAGTTTTATATCAGATGCACCCCTCTATGTAAGAATGATATATTGAGTGTATTTTTAGAGAGGGAAAATGGAGTAGCTTGTCATGTCCACTCCACGCATTGGCTCGGTACTGTAGTAGCTCTAGGAAGGGTGCTCCCCATCTTACAGTAAAATCAAGTATAATTTAAAAAATCTTGCAGGACCCACAGGCTTTAGCTGCACTGAGTTATAGACATGGAGGTAGCCATGTGGGATGTCAGAATTCCCCCCAGTGGAACAGCTAATCTGGACAGCAGGGTCTAGAGAAGTGCAAACACCTGGTCCTCAGCTCTAGTGCCACGCTCCCTGATCCATGGCTTAACATCTCTAGACCAAGATTCTGATCAGCTATAGCCTGGCCCCCTCCGTTACCACTCATGATTACTATCCGGAAGCGCTCCATGAGTCAGAGGAGTTTATTATTGTCATCGCTAACAACCCTCTTCACCTGTGGCCCTGCAGGGCTGGACAGAGGTCAAGTAGGCCGAAACGTACCAGAGAAACTGGTTATCTTCAGTTTGTGCTATGGGCTATTTTCCCTAAGGCAGAAACTGTCAAGAGGAGGAAATCACTCCTTTCAGATTTATTTTCCACCCACCATTTCTCCCTCTCCTCTTGCAGTCATCCCAGTTCAATATGGTGGTGGTTCACTTTCTAAATCTTTACCTTGCATTGACTTCAGCTTGAGACTCATTTCCTCAATGGACTGCCGCATCTCTTCCCGCAGATGCCCCACAGATGACTCAAATCCAATGTGGACAAGGCTAGCCTCTCCTGAGCACCTGTCTCCTCCCACAGAGCCACACCTCAACAATGGCACCAGACCTAGCCCAATGGCGTCAGTGATCTTATAGAAAGTCAACAAGATGGAGCAGGAAAAACGGCACTTGCCACCAAACCTAGTGACCTGTGTTCAATCCCCAGGACCATGGTGGAAACAGACAACTCCTACAAGCTGGCCTCTGCCCTCCATATGTGCACCATGGCATGATGGCATGCATGTGCATGAACACAAACAGAGACAAAGAGAGAGAGGGAGGGAGGGAGGGAGGGAGGGAGGGAGGGAGGGAGCGGGAGAGAACAGGAGACTCATAATAAATTAAACAAACACAATTTATAATTTTTTAAAAAGTAAATTCAGCCTTCCTGCCAGCCAATGTGACTAAAGAATTGGATTCTGCTTCCCTGACTCTCTGTGTCGAAGACATCACCATTTCCAGTTTGGTTTACTGGTCAACTCCTCCCCCAGATCTGTCACCTCCTAGTGTTAGCCAAAGTTTTGTTGCCAGAGTTTCCCCACAACTCATGTCCAGCTTCTGCCTTCATTTCTCAGGAGTTCAATGAAGTTCATTAACTCTGGTCTCGGGCACCTTGCTGATCAGGGATTTGCAGCCTTTGTTCCAGTGTTTTGAATGGCCTGCATTGGATAAATGCCTCAAGTGTATCTTTGTACACACTCAAATGCTGCCATGAGAGCTGCTTTCCTCCTTAGCCAAACGTCCCCACAAATGCTCCAAACTCGTGCAGCTAGCATCATGGCTGAGGAACACTCTCTGCTGCCTCCTCATCCTGATGCTCAGCCACTGGTCTCTGTGTTTTCAGCTCACTCACTGTCTCCCTGAGCTGCAGTCAACGGTTTGCTAATGTCTGTCCTCACCAATCAATTAAGTGCTTTCCACTTACGCACTCTTTCAACAAAGGTTACTGTGCACAAGAGGAATTCTGCAACACTGGAGCCCAGCACAGAGCCCGACAGTCAGGAGGGCTAAATTGATATGGATGTACTGCGGACATACATTGCAAACGCCCTTCTCAACATACCCACGCTTTCCTTCTGTTCAAGGGTGCTCTTTGCTCAGTCCTGCTGTGTAAGAAAACCATTTGCCATGGTCTGGTTGCAAAAAGTGTTAAACATGTTTTTAAAAGACGCTAATATCGCAAGAGCTGAAACTCAGGACCGAGGTTTAGAGGTTGCAGTGCCCCCATTTCCTGGGAAGGAATTTATGTTTCAAATTCTCTTCCTGTTGAAAGGAGTCCGAACCAAAGGCGAGTCAGAGTGTGTGTGGAACATCACAAAAACACAGGTCCTCACTTCGGCCATAGTTGCCGCCACCGTGTGCGGATGTGGATAGTGGCGACTGGAGGGCACAGTTGAGTAAATTTTGTGAATACACAGAACCAGCCAGATGGTTACAACTACATCTTGGCAACACAAATCTTGATTTCAAGTAAGGGTGAAAAAAAAAAAAAAAGTCAGAAAACAAGAGCCTCCTCACAAACCACACCACACAGCTGTTCCTGGTGTGTGCCACATGCCAAATCCGACTAAACATCCAAGCTCTAGGCCCTCCTGAAATTTGTGGCAAGTAGAGATTTTTGATACTGGCTTTGACAATAGACAGAAGCAAACTAAAAGCTCTACTTTGGGAAGACTCAGCCTGTGGAAATGAAACACAAATTTTGGTTATGGTGTGCCCCAAACAGAAACCTCCATGACAGGACATGTCCATCTTCATTCACATCACCCATGGTCTCCCAGAGGCGAACGCCACGTCACTCACTGTCTGCTAAAATCAACAGGCCACTGACTAGCCAGAACTTCTCTATTAGTGCATTTTTCTTCCAGAAGCAAGCTTCAAAAGTAACTCAGGAACAATGCACACCTTTACATATTGGAGCTGAAATACCACCTAAACCAAGAAGGGTTATTTTTGAACGAGCTAAAAATGAATGAGCAGCAGAGCGTCTTCCCTGCTCACAGAGCATGTATCTTTAGACACAATCTGATGCTTCAACCAGCTCCTTTGATTCTGATCTCTGCTGCCGTTTGTTCAGCAAAACCAACAAACTGGGCGGAACACACACACACACACACACACACACACACACACATACACAAACCAACAAAAAAAAAAAAAAAAAAAAAACGGCCTCCTCTGGGGCCCTCCTCAACACCATAAATGCAGGCTCCCTACGGCTCCAGTGATGTGGTCTGGAGCCATTCCTTAGTGGCTGGGAGAGGAGTCTCCTCCGGAACACTAACTCAGAACTGACAGACGCTGTAATGGAGGGAATGTGCGTCTCCTCCATCTGGCAGCAGGCAAAGCTGCCACACCACTGAGCCTGGCAGTCCCCGCCTGCACTTGGACACGGAGCTTACTGCCAGAATCAGGGGAAACTCATCCGCTCCAGTCAACATTGTTCAGATGCTAGACAATCTGAGATGATCCAGACTCCGGGGACAAGTAGGACAGGCCTCCAAAACCCACAAACCCTCTCTGGTCTCCTAGAGGGGCTGCCAACACTTGGTGTCAGGCTGCCCTGCCATCATGCTTCACAAGCTGGGAATCCTTCCTTCGCGCTCTCTCGTCTGCTTGTTACCTAAGGCCTTATTTCCATCTCTATGCTGGTCTAAAATCCCGTCTCTTCAAGGCTGAATTATTCAAACACTCTTGGCTGGCAGATCAGATCCCTATCAACTGTCCAGGGAAAGTCACTTTTTATAAATTTTAAGAGAGGTAATGTGGACTCTGTGCCATCCACTGCACACTTTCCAGATCAGCATGATGGCCGTAGGGGTGGGGGTCCCCAATCTTGACACTTGTGACAAGTTGGGCAGATAATCCCCTGTGGTAGAGGCTGTAGAGGTTGGTAGGAAGCATTCAAGGGCCTTGAGTGGCTAGAGATCATTACCATTTCTCAACTTGCCTATAATAATTAAAAATGTCTTCAGATACTGTCAAATATCCCAGAGAGACAGTTATTCAGTTGAAAACAAATGCTTTAGGGTTTCCTAACCTTAGATGTCTATTCCCGCTAATTTCCCAGCAAACACCTGGTTCTAGAGTCACAGTCAACTTTCTCTCCATTTAGTGAGGCCCTCACATACAACCCAACTTTCATCTTTGTGGGATATGTTCATCAGTTCTCATCAGGAGGTGGGAAGGGATGGGACCAAGGAGGAGAGGCCCTCCTCAGACCCCCACCCTCACCCTAGGACTATCAGTGAAGACTAGTAGACATATGTCAGAGTGGAGGCCCAGAGTGGAAGCCAGGGCCACGGTGAGGAGCTACAGTGAAGAACAGGAGAGGATGAGAAGGCAGATGAGGTAAAGCCCCGACAGAGAAGGGTCTGGAGTTCCAGGAAAGGAATCCAGTATTCGAGTCTAAATCACGGCTTGCACATGGGCAATGCCAGGAAGAATGGAGCTGATTCAGGAGGGTAATGGAGCCAAACATGCCAGTGGCAGAACAGAGCCCTGGGGCATGCCAACACTACCAGAGAAGAATGCTGCTCAGCCTCTCTTTTCCCAGGGCAGGGACATGCCCTCCCACAGGAGGAGTTAAGGGACACAGGTCGTGTTCGGAGGCTCCAGCGACAGGGTCCGAATGAAGACTGTGTCGCACTCACATCCTCTGCCCCTCAGTGAGGGTTGATCTTCAGTTGCTCAGTGTGTATGCTGTCAGTTAGCTCTGGGTTTTCTTTCCTGCGAAACTGCAGGCTGAGGCCAGGGACATGCTCTAAACATCTTCCAAATGCCCCTGAACATGGCGCCAAGTTCCAGGCTGGAGCCTTCTAAATAAAAACTTGTTGGTATGAGATGAATAAGTTGGATAAGAAAATACAACAGTTAAAGTTTCTGAAGCATTCTATTATTCTATTTCAAAACAGCTCTAACAAAAAAAGGGCTATGATATCTGACCTTTACAAAAACAGTTTATAAAAAAGGGAAATTCTGAAAGATTAAATTAGCCGTGTGGAGCTGAAGGAGCTTGTGAAGAAAAGTGGGGCTCAATGCTCATTTGCCTAGTCTCAAACCTTTTTTTTTTTTTTTTTTTAAAGATATTCTTTACCTCTTTCCATAGTGGATGGTAAATGGTAGGAAAAACAAGTTTTCTCTGGATAAAGTCCTTGTGAGCAGAGAGCAGAGAACATCAGACTTCTTTGCTGGAGGTGGTCTTTCCTACTACCGACTCAGAGCAGAAAGCCACAGCAGGACATCGGCGTGAATGGCGCCTAGTACCAGGAGTCCCTTTTCATTAATGGAAGGCAGAACACCAGTTCCTCCCTAAAGAACCAGACCCACACCCATCCCTAGAAACTGTGGTTATAAATGTCCGTAGTGACGAGACTCCATAGGTATGATTGTGAATGCAGCTAGGCACATTACTAGGGGGTTCTGCTTATTTGACTTGGTTTAATTTTATAATAAAATCGTGGGGTGTATATGTATGTGTGTGTTCATGTATGTACACGGGCAGGGGCATATGCACACATGTATATGTACATGAGGAGGCCAGAGGTTGATGTCAGCTGTCTCCCTAAATCACTTTTCACTCTGTCTTTGAGAACCCAGAAACTGCTGACTCAGTTGGGCTGGTTGCTAATCACTCCTCAGGGATCTGTCTGTCTGTCTGCTCTCCCACCCAGCATTGGTGCAGCAGTTGCAGGCCGGCTTTTACTAGGGTCCTTATGCTTACTCGGCGAGCATATCACCGACTGAGCTATCTCCTGGCTCCCTGGTTCTGATCTAATCGTGACACTTAAAAACTGTCACCTTTCCTCAGATGAGAGAGAGAGAGAGAGAGAGAGAGAGAGAGAGAGAGAGAGAGAGAGACAGAGAGAGAATAACCATGTGACCAGAGGAAAGACATGAAACCACAGAAGGATTTATAAGCTACAAACTATGGAAACAAGGAATGTAGGAGGCTCTGGAAGCTGGGAATTCCCTCCAGATGCCAGTCAGGAATAAAGAACAGATTCTGTCTACAACTGCACATGACTGAATTCTGCCAGCAAGGGAATGAACAGGAAATGGATACCCCCTAGAGCCCCCAGAAAGCAGTGCAGGCCTGCAGATACCTTTATTTCAGCTTGTGAGACGGCTTTTTATCCATCATGCCTACATACTGTAACTAGATAGATGAGCTGTTTTGATGGAGCATAATTATGGCACTGTGTTACATCCAAAAGAGAAAATTAAGACAACACCCTTAGCGAAATTCAGAGAATCCCCCCTAAACGTGTTAAGATATAAACAGCAGGCATTACACAGAGCTGAGACGCAGATGAAGTGGTGGCTTTTTTGACTGTGAGCAGTTTGATTCCATTGGAGCACTTCACAGGGACTGTACCTCCCTCCAACAGCACAGCAATGGCAAAGTCACGGTGTGTCCCTTCTGGGCAATAAGACAGCTAAGCACATCTCAAAAAGAAAGCACACTGGGGTATAATTAACTAATTTTACTGCAAGTTCTGTACGCAAAAATCGTGTACTTTTCCCTCAAAAGAGATGGAAAAGAACTTCACATCAAAAAACAGAACCAAGATCTTATTCAAAGATTTACTGGGCAACCAGGTTTAACATTATTATCATGAAAAGAGAGAAGAGAGTGAAAAAAAAATCTTTTTTAGAAGGCTCTACTTTGAAAAGCCCTGGGATAGGTTTGACCTACTGACCTACTTTCTTATCTGCTGAAAATGTGTAATAAGAATGTCCATCTATTTTCTTATAACAGAAGAGCATGAGTTCAGAAATAAGTGCAAGAGGCATATTACATTAAAAAAATTCAAAAAAATCAAGCTTCATGTTCTAGTATCAGTTAGAACAGACTATTTGTAATGTGCATGGCATTCACCTTTCAAACGTTTATTGCACAATTACTAGGTGTTTGCCGGCATCCTTGGGTCAAAGAAGGCAACGTAAGTCGTTAGAAAACCTAGCAAGTACGTGACAGATCTCAGTGTTAAAAATGAAAACACACAGGGCAGTGGCTGGCATGCATGCTCTCAACTCACTGCTGACAAGAAAAGAATGAATGCATACCGCCAGTGTGTGCAGAGCGCAAATGATGTGGCTACTTTTACACAAACTTGTATGAATGTCACCTTTTTTGAGGGACATATGGAAAACATTGCAATCTGAAGACTTGGGGTCAGCAAGCTCATAGTCAGGGGACTGGGATGCAACTGGGTTCCTCTTTGCACGGCTGTCTGAGACTACATGGCAACAGTGGGTCAACCAGGCAAAAATGACACTTTCACTGGGCGGCAGTGGGGCACACCTCTAATCCCAGCACTCGGGAAGCAGAGGCAGGTGAATCTCTGTGAGTTCGAGGCCAGCCTGGTCTACAAAGTGAGTTCCAGGACAGGCTCCAAAAGCTACACAGAGAAACCCTATCTTGAAAAACAAAAACAAACAAACAAAAGACACTTTCACAGTGTAAAGGAAGGCAAACAAACATACCTTTCTTCACACTAAAGAAAACTGAGCATTACACCCACATGTCTCTAGTTTCTCCTGTATCTCACCCCTTCCTCCACCTAAGCATAGACAATGAAGACCACACAGGCTTCTGTCAGCACCATTCAAAGATCAAAATCATAACAATAAGAAAATTACAATAACCAGAATTCCAGAAACATTGGCAGCGTCAAGCACAACTCCTATGGCACAAAAATTACTGTAAGTCCAAGAATTTCAATAGTATTATATTAGTTTTCAAAAGAAAATGACATGAAATTGAATTTGATACAAAAAAATGTCTAAGCAGCTGCCCTGATTTTTACTTTTTAAAAACTTGCTAACACAGACAGACAGACAGACAGACAGAAAAGGGGATGACACGTGTAGGGCAATTAATCTTGATTGGTAGGATAATGTCTGCTTTTCAATTTCAAAAAGTTGTTATAGAAATGAATTTCTTAAGATTTATTTTATTTTTAATTATGTGTATATGTATGTGTCTGTATCTGAGTATGTGCAAATGTGAGTGCACTGTCTGTATTTCAATTTCAGAAAGCTATTAGAGAAATGAATTTCTTAAGATTTATCTTATTTTTAATTATGTGCATATGTATGTGTCTATATCTGAGTATAATGCCCTCGGAGTCCAGAAGAGGGTGTCAATCCTCATGTGAACTGACTGACCTGGGTGCCAGCAACTGAAGCTGGGTCCTCTTAAAGACCAGCATGCACTCCTAACTGCTGCCCCATCTCTGCAGCCTAAAAGTGAACTGTCCATATTACTTTTTCATTCTTATATTCCATATTACTTATCATATAGGTTGAATCCCATTTCATGAAAGCAGTGAGGAAAAGGGTACACAAAGGCTTTGAATCTGCACATCTCCACTGAAAACAGCAAAGAGGAACCCTGGAAACTTAGAAAGGTACATTTCCATGAAGGCCAGTAGCACCCCAGGATGGACCCTAGAGGCAGAAATGGCCACAAAAAATTCACAAAACCCGAAAAAGTCAAAGGGAAGATAAAGAAGCTTTGATGGGGGGTACTGGCATGTCCTTAGTTGAGGAAGGCCAAGGATCCTATATGATTTCTTTGCCATAAAAGAACACTTAGGTGTGTCTTCACAAGAAGCAAGAGGGTGAGTCACTTCAAACAGCAGAGGACCCCTCAACAGGAAGTTGAGGAGAACCTGCTTTTTTCTCTCAAGTTTCTAACTTGGCAAAACTTTCCAAAACCTAGTTTTTCAGAAATTAATGAGAGGCACTGGAATGGCAGGGCATATTCTTTGGAAGTGGGAGAAAAAAAACCAAAACACTCCAACCTGAGAGGCCTCTGTGTATGGGGGGCGGAGTGCTGGGGACGGATTCCAGGGCTCGTGAAGGTTGGGCGAGCACACTGAACTACACACACCTCTCACCCTGAGGAACTGCAGGCAGAACTCACGTATATTTGATTCCGCTTGTATCGCTGGAATAAGTTGTACATGATGGAGCCTCCGTGGAGTTCGGTCAGAGAGGCCATGTCATCCACGCCCTCCTCATTCATGGGGTGCATGGCGGTCACCTTTTGGTGGGTGATTGTGCTCTGCTTGTAGGTGAACACCTGAGGGTAAGAATGAATTTAACCGTTTAGTCTTCAGTAGAGGACTTCTTCAGAGGTGCTCAGACTGGTAAAACAACCTCAGTGCAAACAGTCGACATTTCAGAAATGCATTTTTTTTCATCTTCTTTATGGCATCTATATATTTTCTAAAGGAAGAAATTATTTTGACAGCTGCTAGTTAACTTTAGAAGACATTATATGTCAAGTGTCAACCATCCTTTGGGACTCACAGTAACTTTAAATTCGTATTTCATTCCTCTACACCGTTCTTTAATGGGTATAAATCAGGGAACTAAGCATGGGCTGGTGAAATGGTTCAGTGGTTAAGAGCACTTCTTGCTCTTGTGGAGGACCCAGGTTTGGTTTTCAGAACCCACACAGACACTTCCAACCATCCGTAACTCTAGTCCCAGGCGATCTGATGCCCTCTTTGGAACTCCAAGGGTACCAGGCACAAGGTGGTACGTATACATAGAGGCAGGCAAAATACTCACATAAAACAAAAACATAAATCTAAAAAACATTTTTTTTTTCAAGACAAGCTTTCTCTGCATAGCACTGGCTGTCCTGGAACTCACTCTGTAGATCAGGCTGGCCTCGAGCTCACAGGGCAGCTCACCTGCCTCTCTGCCTTCTAAGTGATGGGCATCACCACCACCCGGCAAAATAATTTAATGTAAATAAATAAATAAATAAATAAAT
>CABHPP010112985.1:0-14989 GCA_902168425.1 Peromyscus attwateri
AGCACCTGTTGTTAGGCAGTCTTTATATAAATGCAGCCTCGATGAAGGTTGGTACTGCAGCAGGAGAAGAGAAGGACTAAGGGCTAAGCCTGGGTCCGGCCTCTACTCTCGGGTCTAGGATGGATTCAACTTCAACTAGGTCCCCACAACAACAGGGGTTGTGGAATAGGGAAAGGAAGACACCAAGAAAGCTGAGTCAGAGGGTTGATGGTAAACGCCTCTGGCTGTGCGGCTGCTGTCTCTAGTAATTGGTTCTCCTTG
This sequence comes from Peromyscus attwateri, assembly GCA_902168425.1. Classification (NCBI taxonomy): domain Eukaryota; kingdom Metazoa; phylum Chordata; class Mammalia; order Rodentia; family Cricetidae; genus Peromyscus; species Peromyscus attwateri. The sequence goes on from CABHPP010112985.1 coordinate 262, forward strand.
TTCTGTGAGCTGTTGCTTGGGGGTAAATTTAAACTTGTTAGCTGTAATGCTGTCTGTCGAAGAGGAGTTGGGCATCCACTGCCAGGAGACAGGACCCAGGACCGAGACAAGACTGGGAATCAAAATTTGAAATTGTATGTCTGACTTCTGTCTTGTCCTTTCTGTGCTGGGTCACCTCTGGGTGGAGATAATAATGAGGAAAAGGCGAGGAATCAAGGTGTCTTAGAGAATTCAAAATGTAGGCACGAATTAAGTCCCTGAAAGCTGACTTTTGGGTCAGATTGCAACTCAAAGGAAAGAAGAAAGACGAACACAACATGCACATCCTGAGCTGCGTTAGTTAAGATGTTTACCCACTGTAGCAAGGCTGGGCTCATCCTGGGCACCTGCTGTACTGATGGGAACTAGACCCTGTTAAAGTTTCACTTTCTTGGGAGATTCTATTTTACTTCATTTTTATAAGCCAACAGCACTTGATTGCCATGCCTTTCCTAAATGGTTAAGATTGCAGACTGACACTTATTAATTATACCAGATTTCTAGTTTTAATTAGAGACTCTCTTCTGAGACTAAACCTTTTTACCATTAGACTGTTTGAAACCTATGAGATAAAAAGGGAGAGTTCTTTCAGAAAATTATTTACATGATTTTAATTAATGATTATAATCTCCATGGTCATTTTTGCAAAAGAGCATTTACTCCCTTAACCACTTTCCATGATTTGCATTTTGCAAAAACATGTCGACCCTGCAGGCTTACTATCTCTCAGAGTTGTGTTTTTTTTTTTTTTAACATGAAAATTATTTTAGGTAAGTTTTATTTTGCTGCTACCCACAGCCCCATTTCATACCTTAACACCTGTTTCTCATGCAGAGCAAACCGATTGGTAGAAAGGTAAAATTTGCTTCCTTTTGCCAAGACAGAACATAGCCCTTGGCAAGGTTACCTTTGAAAACAGTTTTTCCTGCAGAGCCCTTGTACGGGCGGCATTGCTGTTGCCAAGATCCGCTTCCTAATGAAGGGTCGGAGAGATGGCGTGTTCCTTTTCATTGCTCGAGGCACGTATATGTAGCGTTTCTTGTGAGAAAAGGCACCAGCTTTTCAAACAGGAGTTAGCAGTTTAACCTTCCAGGAAGAAGGTCAGCGTTCGTTTTTATTGATAATACAGAAGAAAGCCACTTTATAAGAATATGAAAGATAAATTCTTTGCTAAGTAGAAACGATTAAACAGAGAATTTTACACTTTAATGAGAATAATCCAAAACTCTTTTATGTTTCCAAGTTGCTTCCCCCTGACCCCCTTGCATAGGGGTGGGCTCTTTCTTTACCGATCGCATGAAAGCATGGTGGAGACTGGGCAAGGAATCCACATGTACAATGATGTATTTTCCATCAGAGCATCTGCATATCTAGCTTACTTTTGAAAGATATCTATGGATTTTTAATGTTTTCATAAATTCTGAGACTGATGTTTCACAAGGTGGAAAATCCTAGAGAGCAGGAAGAATGGAGAAGCTCTTCCTGTCTTAATACCTGTGTTTTCTGAGCAGAGGGAGTAGGCAGACCGTCCGGAAGCTTGCTGTAGTTTCCTCATTCGAGGTGATGCTTTCCATATTAAAGATTTTTCAGATTTTATACCTCCTTAATCAATCATGGATTATTTTTTCTTGGGTCTTCATCTGTTCTGTCACGAACAAGGAAAAACTAATGGATCACTTTCAAAAATCTGGAGCAGTTATTGCTGTGTAGAAGCTTGCATTTCTAAACAAAGGTGAGAATAGCTAATTGTTATTTCCCAAGAGAGCCTTCCTCCTTGGCTTTGCACTGTGTAAATGGCAGAGCGTAGTGAGAGGCCCATAGGTCATTGTGATGTGCCTGTTGCATTCTCCTGAGAGCCTCATCAGTCTCTCTTACTCTTCAGTTTTTATCATAGATGTGATCTCTTCTTACACCCCCTCTGCCTTGATATGCTGCCTGTGTTAGCCAGGGCGCTCTAAAGGAACAGAACGTGTAGAATATGTATATAAAGGGACTTTATTAGAATGGCTTACAGACTGTGGTTCAGTTCGAGAGGCCGGCTCTTTGAGCTGCTCTTCAGGATATATAACAGAATCCTGAAGAAGTAGGCTCTGATGGCAGCGAAGGAGTGGACTTGCCAGCAAGAGCTAGAGCAAGCAGGTAAAGAGAGCAAGCGTCCTTCTTCCATGTCCTGGGTATAGGCTGTCAGCAGAAGGGGTGGCCAAGACGGCAGGTGGATCTTCCCACCTCAACGATCCAAATTAGAAGTGGATCTTCCCACTTCAAATGATTTAATTAAGGAAAAATCCCTCACAGGTGTGCCCAGCCATTTGGGGTTTTAGTTAATTCCTGATGCAGTCAAGTTGACAACCAAGAATAGTCATCACAGCTACAATCACAAGGCTTTTACCAAAGCTGAACTGGTGGTACCAGTGCCGTGCTCTAGAACCTACAGAACGGAGGGAGAAGTAAACCTTTTTGTTTACTTTTGTAACTGCTTGGAGAATGGATTGATGTAGCCGTATCTGCAGCTATTACTCCTCTCTTCTTTAGAATGCTACTTTAGCACAAACAATATTCTTTTTTCTCTCCACTACCTCATCACTTCTCACACATCTTAACTCCCTAGCAGGTGAATTGCTTTCCATATTGTTTCTAGTTTTAATTACCATATTTTAATTAGAATTTTTGATTAATAAAAACCTCTGTGGGGATTATGTGAATATATGTGCTAGATAACAGTGAATGGTGGGACTGTATTGATTATAGAGTGCCTAGCACATACCATTCTTTAGTTTTTATCAAAAGTATTGAGCATTATGAACTATCTCATATTAGCAGTGATCATTTTACAAATATTGTGTGTCTCCTCAAATTTTAATATTATTAACAAATCCAAATCAATGTAATTTCTATATGCCTGGGAAAACCACACTGTCAAAGCATTTAAACCTAAGCTTGTCTTCAATGATTAATGTTGCATTACTTAATAAGAAATAAGCTGAATACCTTAGTTAAGATTTCATTTTCTGTGATAAGACACTGTGACTAAAGCAATTTGAGGAGAAACGGGTTTATTTGGCTTATGCTTCGAAATTACATTGGTCCCTCATCTAAGGAAGTCAGGGCCAGAACTCAAAGCAGGAACCAGAGGCAGGAAATAAAGCAGAAGCCACGGGAAAATGCTGCTTCCTGGCCTGTTCCTCGTGGCTTGCTCATTCCTTTCTTACACAACCCAGACCACCTGCCTAGGGAGGCACTATCCACAGTGTGCTAGGCCCTTCCATATCAATCACTAATGAAGAAAATGCCCTCACAAACCTGCCTGCAGTCCAGTTTTACAGAAGCATTTTCTCAATTGTGATTTCCCCTTCCCAGATATGACCAAAAAAAAAAAAAAATCAACCAGGATATCACATATTGAATAACTATTTGCCACAAGTTTCAGTTTCACATTAAATGATGTTTCTAAAAGATATTCCAAGCTGGGTGGTGGTGGTGCATGCCTTTAATCCCAGCACTTGGGAGGCAGAGACAAGTGAATCTCTGTGAGTTCCAGACCAGTCTGGTCTACAGAATGAATTCTAGGACAACCAGGGCTACACAGAGAAACCCTGTCTCAAAAAAACAAAACAAAACAAAACAAAAAAATTCCAAAGCACATATTTATAAAACATAGTTACTAGTGGAACTTGTGTTACATTTAACATTCACTTCATCCATTTTTATAGTTACACTTGAATCACTTGTGAAAGTTTCCATGAGAAATTAAACAAAACTAGTCACTGATTGTCAACAAATAAGGCCATAATCAAAGGATGAAAGAAACATTCTAAACCATGGACAGGCAGCTGTAGTAGAAGTTCCTGGTCTTGTGATAATCAATCAGGCACCCATGTTTACATTGCCCTGTGGGTCTCTGAGAACAGAGCTGAAACTTAAGGGAAGTGGGACAGCTTTGTCAGACTTGCACAGTGCTCCTAGCTGCATGCACATTTCCTCAAAGCTGGCTGGTGCTACCATGTTTCATGTCCATTGTATCCTCTTGTATTCTGTGTGTGTGTGTGTGTGTGTGTGTGTGTGTGTGTGTGTGTGTGTGTGTGAGGTTTCAGCTCTTACGTGCCTAAAAACCTCGCATGCGTCTCTCTGTGGGTTTGACTATGAAGTCCCCCTAACTAACTGAGCCTACTGAGTACTCAAGGGGAAAACTGAAGAGGATGGAACCTAAGTCTCTGTGAACTCCTAGAGGAAACCACAGCCTCTACAGCTACAGACTCCTTTGAACTGCTCAGTCAAAACTGCAGCTCTTGCCTGTGACCCATCCAGAAGACTGTTGTCCTTTGTACTTCTTGTAGCTAGAAGTTTTCTTGTGTCCCACTTGGTCCGCAGCCACTTGGACCCAAGTAAACACACAGCGGCTTATATTAATTAAAACTGCTCGGCCATTAGCTCAGGTCTACCACTGACTAGCTCTTCTGCTTAAACTCAGCCCATTTTTGTTAATCTATATGTCACCACATGTTCCGTGGCTTTACCTGTGTGCCATTACATGCTGTTCCCTGGATGGCGGCTTGGCGTCTCCTGACTCAGCCTTCCTCTTCCCAGAATTCTCCTTGTCAGCTTATCCCACCTGTACTTCCTGCCTGGCTACTGGCCAATCAGCATTTTATTAAACCAGTGTAGAAAAGCATTATCCCACAGCATCTTTTTTTTTTTCATTTGAAAAAATCTTTTTCATAAGGTATAGTTTGATTGTGTTTTCCCTTTTCCTAGCTCCTCTCAGACCCTTTCCTCCTTAGTTCCCATCAAACTTTGTGTTCTATTTCTCTCTTTCTTTCAAAAAAGAAAAAAGAAAGAAAACCAATAAACAAACAAAAAGCAAAGCAAAGCAAAGCAAAACAAAACAGAAAAACCCCAAAGCAAGCAAACAAAAAAACATTGAGTTTGTTTTGTGTTGGCCAAATACTGGATGTGGGCCTGCCCTGGAGTGTGACTGATACACTCAGTGAGACTCCATTAGAAAAAAAACCTAAATTTCCCCTTGACAGTATATATATATATATTAATTGCAGATAATTTCTTAGTTAGGGGTGAGAGCCTATGTCTTCTTTCCCCCACACAGTGCCGGGACCCCATCTGACTTGAACCTGTGTAGGTCTTGTGCATACTGCCATGGTCTCTGTGGGCTCCTGTGGGCTCAGTCAGCCCTGTTGTGTGTAGAAGGCACTATTTCCTTGGCGTCATCTATCACCTCTGGCTCCTACACTCTTTTTGCCTCCTCTTCCACATAGATCCCTGAGCAGGAGGGGAGGAGTTTGATGGAGACATCCCATTTAGGACTGAGTGTTCCAAAGTCTCTCACTCTCTCACACTGTCCAGTTGAGGTCTCTGTGTCAGTTCCCATCTACTGCAAGAAGCTTCTCTGATGTGGGTGGAGAAAAACATCAATCTGCATCCAGCCTAGTGTGAGCACTGGAGTCCCTGCTAGAAAGGGTTTGTGCAGATTGGCAGCTGACACAAAGAAATGGAGATGAGCAGGAAAGGAAGGTCAGTGGGAAGCAGGTAGGGGGACCCTGGATCCCTACCAAGAGGTGGAGTCCGCAGGGAATGGAGGCAGGTGGGAATGGGGTGTGGGCTCCGACAGCCGGCAGTAGTGTGAAAAGTCAGCATGGAGAAACAGATCCACTGTATTTCTACAGGAAAATAAGACTTGACTATAGGTGGCCTTTTTAAAGCCTCCTATATTTAACCAGGAGTTACATTTATTTACTCTCAGTTCTTCTCTGCTATGCTTGCTTGAAATCCTGTTGGTTATTTGCATCGGCCACATCACTGTGTCACAGAGGTATAATTGACTGACTCAGGTGCCTGCAGACAGTAGGTGGTGGTGTTCAGTTCCCCACAAAAGTGCTGTGCACTATGGAAATACCACGCTTAATATCTGCCTCCCTACCTTCTTTTTTAATTGGATCTGTGCTCTAGGGGGCATTAGGTTGAAGTGAACAACAATGTGGGGACAACATTACGTTCTTGGAATCCAGTCAATTAATCACACAACACATTTCAAAGGAATTACTTCTAAGTAATTGTCGTATAAATTAGGCCCATTGCGATTGCTGGATAGTAAACAAGATGCAATCCTGGGCTCTACAGCCTGAAACACTGCGTAGGTTTGCTGCTTCTAACCCCCTGTGAGATAATCCGTAAAACCCCATTGCTGGCACCCACAAATAACTATACATCTTTCAAAATAATCACACTGGTTGTTGTTTTCCCCAGAGAGCCTGTAATTACACATTTAACTTTTCAAGCAGAGGTTAATAATGATGGGATTTTTGAGTTTGAAGGTATTTTATTCTTCTCTAATGACCTTTTCTGGTCCTTGTATGATACTGAGGTAATAGAAAAATGAGTACAGAATTCTTCCCAGTTACTAGAATTAAAGCTCCACTCAGTGGTTTTCATCACATGAGATAACATTAATTCTGTCTTTGTTTTTAACTGGGAGCCAGCAGTTATAGATTGAATTGTCTGTATCACAGGAACATGACCAACTTTCTGTAAAGGACTCGTGTGGAAGATGTGTTAGAATCACTGGGCCTCATCATTATTTGGACTCCTTTTCCACAACATGGTCAGAGTTCTCAGTAGAGGGCCCACTGGTCTCACAGAGGAACTGTTGAGATTTCAAGTAGGCATGCTCAATAAGTTAGCTCCTGCTGGATTGTGTCTAACCATGTATGCTCTTTTGTTCATGTTTCACCATTCACTCAGATATCAAAGGTGTTGAACCTCGGGTCTGTAAGGTAGTACTCCTGAGATGGCTCCTGTTTTAGCTATATTTCTATTGCCATGACAAAAAAACAAACAACAAAAACAACCACCACCACAACAAAAACCTATGATGAAGGCAACTTATAAAAGAAGGCATTTAATTTGGGACTCATTATTCCATCGGGTCCCTGATGATCATGGTGGGAAGCATAGCCATGGGCAAACCTGGCCTGCGGCAGTAGCCAGGAGCTTCTGTTTTAGACCACAAACTGCAGGCAGAGAGAGCTTCCTGGGAATGGCATGGGCTTCTGAACCGTCAAAGCCTGCTTTAGTGACAGACTTCCTCCAACAAGTCCACACCTCCTAATCCTTCCCAAACAGTTCCACCAACATATAAGCCCATGGAGGTTATTCTTATTCAAATCACCACTGCTCACTAATGATTGTGTAATACAGATTGAGCTAGGAAGTCTAGAGGAAGACGAGATCATAGGAATGTAGAGAACCTTCATGGTTCCAGGTGGTGGAAAACAGTTTGTAGGGCTAGAAAGATGAAGGAAGAAAGTAGGGCTCAGGATCCTTGCTTCCAATTTCTCTGAATGCATTTTCCTTTTTGTGGAACCCAATTCATTGGCACTAATTCAGCGTTAGTTCAACTGGGGTTTCTTTCACTGGCTTAGTTATCTCCCTGCATTTCCATAGTACTCAACCCTACAAGAATACCATTGCTTGATACTTATCTCTGTAAGGAGAAGTCCTGGCTTCACTGTTTCTGGACACAGTCTGGCAGTTAGTGGGTGTGTCAGCTACTTTTTCTATTGTGAAAAGCACCATGACCAAAGCGACTTTATGGAAGAGTTTATTAGGGCTTCTGGTTCCAAGTGGTCAGGGTTCATGATGGTGGAGCAGAGTCAGTGGGAGTCAGGCATGGCAGCTGGAGCAGAAGCTGAGACCTCACATCTTAAACCATAAGCATGAAGCAGAGACAGTGAATTAGGAAATGACTTGAGACTTACACAGCGTGCCCCCAGGGACATACTTCCTCCAGCAAGACCACCATCTTAAACCTGTCCAAACAGCACTGCTACCTGAGAACCAACTTTTCAATCCTCCAAGATAGAGGGGACATCTCATTCAAACTATCCCAGTGGGCAAATGCCAAACGAAGAACGAATAAATAGGCAACCACATGTTAGTGTCCCACTCTGTTTCTAAAGTGAGGATTTCTTTATTACACTCTCTTGGAACACTTCGGCAGTTTGCAGCTTGAGACTTTCATTATCTTGCTATTGCTCATACTCGAGTTTCTAACAATTGTCTTATTCAAACATTATATTGTATGAGTTTCAGGGATTTTATAAGAAGCTTCTATGGTAATTGTAATTCTTTATATTTTGCCAAATGATCTTTTTAAAACTATACTGCATAAAACTAAATTTGTGGCAGAAATGATAAAGATGTTGGCTTTTGAACACATGGAATTCCAACTGAAAACTAAAGCTTTTGGAAACAACCATTAAGAAAAAGGTCATCACTCAGGATGCATTTGGGCATTACCCTGGGAGCATGACACCCTAACACCGTGCTAGGATGGCACAAAGCAATCGTGGAGTCAGCCTGAGGCTGCTAGAGGAAAATAGGACTTCGTGTAGGAGAAATCTGGCAAATTAAGATCCTGCAGAAGTTGTGTAGGATGAAAGCCCAAACTATGCCTTTAATTTAAGAAATCCTGTTAGGCAACGTTAGTGGAGTTACACTCTAAAATGTAGGATATAGAATTGATGTATGTATCTTAAAAGTTTAGATTATTTTATTATATATATATGTGTATGAGTGTTTTCCCCATGTCTATGTGTGTGCATCACATGTGTGCCTGGTGCCCATGGGAGTCGGGGTCAAATCTTCCGCAACCGGAGTTATGAATGGTTGTGAGCCGCTGTTCGAATGTTGGGAACTGAAACTGCGACCTCTTCGGAAACATGAAGTGCTCTGAGCCACTGGGCCAGCTCTCTAGCCCCAAGAATTTGATTTTTAATGTACTGATTGAATAAATAAAAGACAGGAAAGAAAAGGCAGCAAGCTGAATGATTTAGTTTATAGTCACAAATGCATGAACAAATTTGAGGGGAGTTTCTCTTAGGATTTAGGAAGCAAGTTTTTTTTTCTTTCTTTCTTTCTTTCTTTCTTTCTTTCTTTCTTTCTTTCTTTCTTTCTTTCTTTCTTTCTTTTATTCATCTTTGAGACTATTATTTAATTACAACATTTTTCTCTTCCCTTTCCGCCCTCCAGACTCTCCCATGTACCCCTCACCACTCTCCATCAAAGTCCTGGTCTCTTTCTTCAGCACTTATTGCATATTGCATGCATGTGTGTATTATATACATATATACATACACACAGATAGACTCCCAGATAAACCTGTTGCACCTGTATAATGTCACTTGTGTGTATGTTTTCAAAGCTGACTGTTTGGCACTGGACATCCAATTGGTGTGTTCTTCCCTGGAGAGGACCACCCCTCCTGTTCCCCACTTCTCTGAATTTTCTGTAGTTCTTTGTATAGGGTGGAGGCCTCATGGGCTGATCTCCATCCAGTTGGGCATGTTCGTTGGTGTCCTTGTTCAGCTCTCCTTTAGGGGGTCATGTTTGTGAGAATGTGGGGGTAGTTTCTGATGTCACTAGAAGGCATAACCTCACCGCAAAGCCCCTGATCCTCTTGGTCTCAGGACCCTTCCGCCCCCTCTTCTGCAGTATTCCCGAGCCTTAGGCACGGGAATGTTTCATGGATGTATCCACTGGGACTTGGCTGTATAACTCTGCATTTTGGTTGTGGGTTTCTGTAGCGGTCTCCCTCTGATACCAAGACAAATTTAGGAAGTAAGCTTTCAGAACAAAAGAATAAAAGAAGGGGAAAGAGGTGAGGAATAGAGAGGTAAAAGGAGAAGAAAAAGAAGAGGAGGGGAAGAGGGAAAAGGAAAGGATGGGGGAAGAAAAGGAAGGGGTACTTTGGAATCGAAGTGGTATCAATTTGATTGATAGAGATTGGTTAGATAGCATGCCCTTCAGTGAGGTCCTCACAGGTGGAGACCTCAATCACAAAATTCTGTGTTCTATCTAATTTGAAACATGCTCACAAGATACAGAACACACATGGAGTTTTGAGTTTCAGTCGTTGTGTTCTGAAGTGAGAAGTAAGGAAAGCTTAAGCTCTTCTCTCGTGACTTTATGCCTCCGAGCATCATAAGGAAGGGGAAGACATAATGAGCTGGACTACATTTTCAGACCTGCATTCCTCCTTTGGAAGCACACTGGGAGCCATGTGTGGGCAGTCAGGTCACAGGCCACACTTGCAGATGCACTGAGGTAGCCCTGAGATCACCTGTAGTGGGGCTGGGTCTCAGTAACACAATTCTGTCATCTTTCTGCTGAGGAACTTTGTTGTAAGCCTAGGTGTTTGAGGTTCTATTTAACTGAGACAGCTTCTTCACTATTAAGAAATCTTAATTGCTTGGTTTGTTAAATAAAATCTTTCAGACATTCTTACCTTTTTTCAGCAAAATTATGGAATTTAAAGAATTCATAGAACTGATTTTTTTTCTTTAAGGATTGCGTTTTATTTTCATGAAGGTGTTTCCTTAAAGCCGCACTGCAAATTAAATTACAATTGCCAGTGGTGTTACAGGGCTGTAGGTGTCTGCGTCAGACCTCTATTTTGGAAGTCTTTATGGTCTGCTCACACTGGAAGTAGTCAGCCTTAAATTATCTCAGTCTCACTCTTCCAGGTAATAAGGACCAGGGTTAGGAAACTGTCTAAAGCAAACTCTCTGCTTTTCATTAAGTGACGTTAACTTGGATATATCTCTGTTTTCAGAAGTGCTGAGATCTGAGCAACTGAGGTTTGGTCTGCCCTAATGGGTTTATCCTAATGAGTTCTGTTTGATTTACTCAGTAGCTATGACAGGGGCATGGGCACATACTTCTTGTGTGATGTCTTCTAAGCAATTGTAGTGATGTGGTATATCTTGATTAAGTAAACTCCATTGACTTGAAAATTGTATAATTTTTCCATTTTCATTTTATGGAATTTTCTTTCTACATGCATTAATGAAAAGGTCTCTGGATTTCCCGGCATGAAAAATAAAATCTTAAGTAATAGAGACAATCTGTTAAATACCTTTTAAGAATGAATGCTTCTGAACATTGTGGTGTTCTTAAGAGCTTTGTACACTTCTTAGAGATGAACACTCACAAAAACCAGCAGTAATCTAATGGAAGCCTTATTGCATGTGTCATTGAATCTTTTAGCATAATTTAGCTTTGCAGGACCTAATTTTATAAAATGGAATGGCATAGTGAACATGTTAATTTCTGATGAGGTAGTTTTTTTATTATTTATTATTACTGTTATTATTATTATTTGTGTGTGTGTGTGTGTGTGTGTGTGTGTGTGTGTGTGTGTGTTTTCTGTTTGGTGCTAGAGATTATACCATGGTCCTCATGTATATTGGTAAAGTGATTTACCACTGAGCTATATACAGCCTTGGCCTTCTGAAATATTGATAGATTCATTTGTAAATCAACACACTGAGGAAATGCTTATACTTAAAATGCTGGAAATACATGCCATGTATTCAACCAAATAGCTTAGGACAGTGTGGAGATTTGAATTAGAATGGCCCCCATAGGCTCATATATTTGAGTTCTTAGTCATCAGAGAGTAGCACCATTTAAGAAGGATTAGGAGATGTGGCCTTGTTGGAGGAAGTGTGTCACTGGGGTGGGCTTTAAGGCACCAGGCCCTGTCTGTCTTGTCTGTCTGCCTCTCCCTTCTCCTCCTCCCTCTCTCTGTTTCTCTCTCTCTGGATCTGGTTGTAGAACTCTCTGTCTGCTTATGTGCCACCATGCTCCCTGCCATGTGGATAATGGACTAAACCTCTGAAACTGTAAGTGAGCCCCAATGCTTTTCTTTATAAGAGTTGCAAGGCCATGGTGTTTCTTCACAACAATAGAACAGTGATTAAGACAGACACCAATAACAGAATGAAGCCACTAACTTAGATGGGCAAATCTCTGTGTGAGATGGTTTCTACAGACTAGCCTTATTTGACCAAGGGAATGTTATCTATCTTAGAAGACTCTAGGTACCAGTTAGGAATGTGAGGTGAGAAACTGTCCTCCTCTGCACTGTAGACCTTGGCTTCAGACATCTGCATGTGGGAAGTTTTGAAATGAGCAGGAGCAACATCAGTAGTCATCAGCTCTCATTTCCTCTTCCCCCAGCTGTGAGGGACATGGCATCTTTGGAAACCAAGGGGGAAAAGAGATGTCTGCTTTGCCAGCTGTAACCTTTGCTCCCCGGTGGGGCAGATCTCTGACCTGAATTGCAGTTGCTACAGTCTAGCTTTCTAATGAGAAGAATTCCCTTTGTTACTTTTGCCTGTGGGTTTATATTTCCTCTTCATGTGTACTGTGGCACAAAACATATACATAAATGTTTATTAATAGAGGTAACAAAATATAGCCTTTAAGAATTGTTTCCTCCAAAAATTAAAAAGTCCCCTTGTTTCTTGCAAATATATATATATTTCATTCATTCATTTCTCACTGTCTTCTTTGACTTAAATGTGTCTTTCACATTCCTCTTTTCAAAATAAAATATGTATTCTTCAATAGCCTAGACATAAACATATGCTAACTTGCTAAATTAACTCCAGGTCTCCTAATAATTTTTTCTGCTTATAGAAATAAAAATTTTATTTTATTAATATGTATTTTGAAGAATCCATATTTAAAGGAAAATAGTTCATAACATTTTAAAGTTCATTTAGATGACAAGGTGATAGTTCTAAGCCTCCCCTCCCCCCAGTTTATTAACAATCATACTTTTGGCTTTGAATGCCACTAATAATTGTCTATAATCCAGGCATGTTCATCCTATAACAGGGAAAGATAGATTTTAGAGTCATCTACCTATGGCAAGGTTTTTCCCCTCAATTTTTCTTTCATTGAAAATAGATTTTTTTCATGTAATATATTCTGATATGGTTGTCTCCAACTTCTCCAAGCTTCTCCCCACCTCTCTTCCCATCAGAATCCACACCTTTTTTTCTGCCTCTCCTTAGGAAACAAACAGGCACCTAAATGACAATAATTAAATAAAATAAGATTAAAAACAAAACAAAGAAAAAAAAGAGAATAGGACAAAACAAAATAAACAAAAAAGAGCCAAATAAAAAGCACAAGAAACATGTATACATGGAAATCAGAGACATACATGTTCATATACACATAGGAATCCCATAAAATCACAAAACCAAAAGCCAGGATCTATGCACAAAGGACCTGTGAGGTTGTCATTTTTTTTTTTTTTTTTTTTTTTAAAAAGGCCCTGACAAAACATCGTGGAAGAAGGAACCTCTAAAGAGGCCATTGAGTTTGCTCTGGCTAGACGTCTACTGCTGGGCATGGGGCCCACACCTACGATGGCTTGTCTCCCACTGAGACTCCCTTGGAGAAAACTAAGTTTTCATGTGCAGTGTTATCAATTGACGTAGCTTCTGGGTTAGGGATCTGGTCATGTGTCCTCTCAGAGCTGGGACCCCATCTGGTGCAGACTTTTGCAGCCTCTGCGTGCTGCCACAGTCTCTGTGAGTTCATGTTTATCATTGGGGTTGTGTTTAGAAGGCCTTGTTTTCTTGATATCCTCCTTCTGCTCTGGCTCTTACACTCTTTCTGCCTTTGCTTACACAAGGTCTCCTGAGGGGAGGGATTTGATGGAGAGGTCCTATTTAGGAATAAGTGTTCCAAAATCTCTCATTCTCTGTATATTGTCTAGCTGTGGGTCTCTGAATTTGTTTCCACCTACTACAGGAGGAAGCTTCACTGATGATGACTGATAAAGAAACTGATCTGTGAATCTGCCAGAATGTTGTTAGGAGTCATTTTATGTCTATGTTCCTGTAGCAGAACAGTAGTATTTGGTTTTCCCTAAGTCCCTGGCCTGTCTGCTCTGAGGTTCTTGGCCACCTGAGCAGTGTCAGGGATGGTTCCCATGAAGTGGGCCTTAAATCCAATCACATGTTGGTTGGTTGCTCCCACAACCTTTGTTCCATTAATACTCCAGTGCACCTTGATGCTAGTCATCATTGTAGATGGAAGAACTTGTAGCTGGGTTGGTCTTTACTTTTCTCCTTCATTAGCGTGCAGAGTGAGTACCTTTCAGTATCATGAACACTAGCCCTTGGGGTGAAGGCTCTTTGTAGGCACCAGCTCAACTTCCAATTCTTATCTACATTTAAAACAAACAAACAAACAAAAATGTTAGTGTTGAGGATTGAATGTTAAGTAAGCATTCTACTACAAAGCTGCATTCCGATGCTCCTAATACCACCTAAGATAGTCACTTATTCAATGCAGATACACCATCACATAAAAAAGCAGAAACAAGTAATATCTAGTAAAATTAGTATTTTACCAAAATTCATTTGAATTACAATCTTTAGGATATGTGTAGTTTTTCCTATTTCTCATAGCTTTGCCTCTAAAGTTTAAGGACATAAAAAGCTAAACTATGTGTGTAGTGGCTGTTTGTGTATATGCAGGTACTGGTTCTGGCAGAGTCTGCTAAAAATATCTGTGATCAGGTGTTGTTAAAGTATTCCGATGCTAAGAGCATTCCTACTGTCCCGTTAGCTACCCATGCCCAAGGTCGGTATTTTTGCCTAATTTTGTTTTGGACCATGCCTATATTTCTACTGTAAATGCTGTCTTCCAGGCATCCATTGCTCACGTAAGCATAAACCTTCATTTTGGGTTAAGACTTACCAGAAAATGTCTGTTAGCTTTTAGGACTATTTGTATTTTATTGGTGTTAAAAAGAAAAACTTCGGCCGGGCGGTGGTGGCGCACGCCTTTAATCCCAGCACTCGGGAGGCAG
>CABHPP010112986.1:1766-57826 GCA_902168425.1 Peromyscus attwateri
CCCCCCATTTCCATCTCCTCAAGGGCATAGACTCCCCCGGGGATTAAGATCGACCTGGTGGAGTCAGCCCAGGCAGGTCTAGTTCCCTCCTCCCAGGCTGAGCCTAGGGTCTCTATCTACTAAGACCCAGGTTTCAAACAGTCAATTCATGTATTGAGCACAGGGCCTGGTTCAAATGCCTGTATGCCTCTTAAACAGATCAAGCCAATCAACTGTCTCATCCATTCAAAGGGCCTGATCCAGTTGGGGGCCCCTCAGCCATTGGTTCACAGTTCATGTGTTTCTATTCGTTTGGCCATTTGTCCCTGTATTCCATCCATCCCTGGTCCCAACAAAAACAGAACTCTCAAAAGATATAAATTCCAGAGCACTAAGGCTACTAGGTTGTGTTTTATTTCCTCAAATCATATTCCAACGTTTAAGCCATGTGCATAATAGCAAACTATCCCTACCTTGGTACCACGTTAATGTCAGAGAAAACTGAGGTTCCTGCAGCTGTTAGGCAGCAAATCAGAGAAGATGTTATGCATAATAAGGCTAATATCCAATTTCCTCTGTCTCATCATCAGTTTCTGCTTAATACCCCCTCATTTCTTGTACTTAGAATTCACTTGCTTTCAGAAATGAAAGATTAATTAGGTCATTTTCTGTTGTTTTTACACCTGGACAGCCCCCATGTACACCTAACACTCTGTCAAGGAGTGCTGTGGCTAAATACACCAGCATGTCAAAAGAATGATGCCTAGACTCCAGAATTCCCGAACAGTTTAAGTAATTTTTCATGATACAAAACTAATTTCAATCATTTGCATAAGACAATTTACTTCGAATACTTTCTTTTGTCTATTTTAAAATTCTAAAGCTCATTTCAGATGTGACTCTGAATTAACTATGAATTTCTAGAATGATATTACCCCATATTATTTAGTGAAAAATATGACCATGCAGTTATGATAATTATGATAATAATATATTCTATTAACATTATTTGAACAACTGCAAGTAAAGTCAGCATCTTCTTCAAACTGCTAAGATTCAATGTTTATATTTTATCCAGGTTATTTTCTTCTTGGCTGACTTGCAAAAGCACAAAATAATTATTCTAGGAGACAACTTTTTTAATCATAGTTTCAAAGAAGATTATTTAAGATTTAAAACCAGTGTCCTTAATCTTAAAACAGATAGCAGACATTACTGATAGCTAAAGAACAAATGTTATTAGCCTTTGTGTGGAAAAAAAAGTAGGGCATCTTTAACTGCTTTTAAAACCTTAACTGAGTCTGAATCATTACAGCTAAATTATAGTTTATGGCAATTATGAAAAGCAAATCGCAGACTCAAGGCTCTGGAACCTTACAGTCACTTTTATCCATCATTCTGCTCATGGTTTTATGAGACTGCTCTTTTTCACATATGGCTTACCTATTGCTTTAACCTTGAACATTTCTTTGGAAATAAATGACCGTGCTTAAAAAACAAACATTAAAGCAAACTAAATAACAATGTGAGGTTTCACATTATTTACTAATTTTTAAAAAGAAAAGTTAATTTGCATGTGTCATACTAAATCCCTAGCCTCATGTCCTCTTGGATACATGGTTTGCAATCTGATCACTTTCATAATTTTAAGGAATTTTTAAATACATGATCTTGAAGAAGTTTGCTTAAAATATGATCCTTGTATGACTGACTCAACAATACAAGGATTTCTATACCACTTTCACTTGAGGTGAGAAAGGAATACACAGACAATAGAGAATAGTCTTTGGAACTGTTGTTTTAGAAGCATGGAGTGTAGGAATTACATTTTGAGCCCAGGAGCCAAAAATCACTACCTCATTGACACATGTCATGGCTTGTTCTTATTTTTGGTGTTTTGATTTCAAAAGTTTCTGTCCACAGCATCTATTATTTTGTGAATTGAGGGAAAGGACCATATGTACTTACTCCTCATTTGGGCCTTTGATTACTGAGGTTCATTTTCACTCTGGTTTTGTTTTGTCTGTAATCTTTCCTATTCAACAGCCCTAAAGTTCACAGCTTTACTAGCTTTTTGGTAAAAGGCTACTTTAGTATGTCTGCGTGCTTTGGCTCTCTACCCTCCTCTCTCATCCATCCCCTTTCTCCCCTCTTCTTTCCTCTCTCTCTGTCTCTTCTTTACTATTCTGCTTTGTCCTCCTGTTTGTGTACATCCAATCGATTGTTACATTTCTTCTTTAATCCTGGCCATTCGTGCGGTCTCTGGGACAAGAATCCTTCATATCTCTCACTGCTGATGTTTGATAACCTGGAAACATTGTGGATTCTATTTCTCAACCTATGCAGTTTCGTTTGTCCTAGCCAATTGTCATGGGACTATTTTGTTTCGTTTTGAAGATTTATATCATTTGTGACTTGAACTGTAAATCTCTCTGCCTCACAACTCATCCATTTCACGTTGCCTCAACAGAGAGGGCAATGGTTACAGCACAACAAAATTACATACTAATTTTGATGTTAAATCCTTTAGTTTTCTCTCGTCTTACCTCCATAAAACACACCTTTGATTATTCTAAATCCATCATTCTAGTAATTCTACTTTTTACCCTTTGAACATGCTCATTCCACAACCCACAGTGACTTTCTCTTTGTTTAAATGTACACAGTTACCACTTCTTCGAGAGTAAGCACTGTGTTGGGTAGATACTGCCCCTCCTTCTATGATTATGAATACAAAAGGGGCATCTGTAGGAGTCGTGGAGAGTAAAGATGATAGTTCGGTCATTAATCGTTGTTCTCCTCAATCATATGTTTTTGCTTTATGGTTTCTGTTTTGTTTTCCTAAAATACACTTAATTTGTTATTTATTTATTTATTTATTTATTCATTTATTTATTTATTTGTTTATTTGTTTGTTTACTTCTACTCTCTCTCTCTCTGTGTGCATGCATGTATGTATGTATGTATGTATGTATGTATGTATGTATGTATGATGTGATATGTATATCCCATGAGTATGCCAGGTGTATATGGGTACAGGAAATTTGGACAGAAGACAATTTGCCAGAATCAGTACTCTTCCTCCATGGTGTGGATCCTGGGTATCAAACTGAGGTCATCAGGCTTGGCAGCAAGTACATTTACCTGTTGAACCAACTACCTGGCCCCTGGCTTTGTGCAGGTAACAGGTTTAGTTCTGTATGCCTTTAATGAGTTACTGAGTGTGGGTCACATCCATTTTGTACAGTAACAAAGTCTCTCCTTCCAGTGTTGTCTAAGTTCCAGAGTCAGACACTTAGGCGAGTTTCTTAGTACCTCTCAGTCTCTGAGCTCATCCAGTGCTGTGGAATAAGACTTAGATGGTCAAAGCAATCCATTTAGAATATATTCTTACTCTCTTTTCTCTTTTTTTCTTGAGTTTCTTTTTGTTAGTTTGGTTGGTTGTTTTTAGAAAGAGTCTCAACTACGCAGTTTAAGACAGCCTCAAAATCATGATAATACAGCCCAAATGCTAGGATTACAGGTACAGCCACCATGCCCAGCTACAACTTTAAAAATGACACTGTTTTCCACATATAATACCATATACATTTATTAAATTTCTAGTTTATTCAGCTTTAATAGTCATAGTCAACCATATATCCAACACCCAAAGATAATACAAAACAATTCCATCACCCTAGAACACCCAGTCACACCATTTCTTCTTAATCAGATGTTGTTCTTTAGTTTGGGATATCAACTAAGAGTGTTCCTTAGATGGACTCACTTAGTAAGAAAAAGAAACAATGTTTTAAAGTCCAGCCTAAAAATCCACCTAAAGATTGGACTTATAATACCTCAGAGTGTCTGTAACTGTAACCACGATTTGACAATAAGCTGTGAATTGTGACATTGGCTTACATTTTATTAAAAAATGCCAATACTGATTTCCAGATGAAAAATATGGTACTCTAGTAACATTCAGAACTTGTATATACTTTTAATTTTTTTGAAAATTTTACAGACAAGTAGTGTATTTTCATATTTTCTACCCCTCCATCTCTCATTCACTTCCTCCAACACTTAACTTTCCCCCTTAAATTTATGACTTCTTCTTTAATTATTATTTTTATGTGTATTGTGGTATTTGAACATAATTGGCCCTCATAATCTCATAGAGAGTGATGCTATTAAAGATGTGCCTTTATTAGAGTGGATATGGCCTTGTTGGAGGAAGAGTGTCACTGTGGGGGCAGACTTTGAGGTTTCCTATGCTCAGGATATCACCCAAAATCTCAGTCGACTTCCTGTTGCCTACAAGATGTAAGATTCTCAAGTATCATATCTGCCTGTATGCTGTTATGCTCCCTACCATGACAATAATGGACTGAACCTCTAAAACTGTAAGTGAGCCACCCCAATAAAATGGTTTTCCTTTATAAGAGTTGCCATGGTCATGGTTTCTCTTCACAGCAATAAAAACCCTAAGACATGTATGCATGTATATATATATATATATATATATATGTACATGTACATTATATATACATATATATACAAGTTAATATAAATATAAGCTGCTGAATCTATTTATTGTTGCTCATATGCATGTGTGTGTAGGGATGACCACTTGGGATTGGATAACCTATCAGGAGTACATCTCTGCAACAGACAGATTTTTCTTCTTTTAACAACCATTAATTGACTATAGCTCTTCATTTAGGGGTAGGGTGGTATGAGATTTTTTTCATCAACAAAGTCATTGTTAACTGGTGTTGTTGTTCAGGTCTTGTTAGAGCCACCATATTTTTGCAGGTTCCTGAGGGCATCTTCCCTGTCCTATCTAGAAGACAATGTCTAGAAGTAGGTATTGTGGTCCTCTGCTCTCTATTCTGTGATATTATCCTGAGCCTTAGGTACAGGGATTGTGCTGTTGATGTTGATGATTGTTGGGAACCCCATAATCAGTTGTTATCTACATTTTGAGTAGCTGAGTCTTTTTGTAATGGTCTCTGTCTGCTAAAAGAAACAGTTTCTTTAATTAAAAATGAGAGTTACACTTATCTGTAACTATAAGGATAAGTATGTATAATATAATTAATATTTACACTGACTGAAAAAAGTGACTAGTAGTTTATCTCCTCTAGGATCTATGGTCTTATCAGCCAGGTGTAGTTTATTAGTTTCACAGTTTCAGACAAGAATTCCCTCCTATATATTGGGGCTTACATTGAATTAAAAGGCTGTTAGTTACCTCTAAGATACAGGTGCCACTATTGTATCCTTGGGACTGTCTTGCTGACTGGTGGTTCACAGGCTTTATAGATGGGGATGACTATTGGCTGCTTTTTTTTTTCTTGACAACTTGCATAGAACCTTTGGATAGTATGAGAGGCCATCCTTGGGAAGGGGGCTGCCAGGTCAGATCCAGCTTGATTCCATCAAGTGTAATCAAGTGTCTTAAGTGTACAGGTTCTTCAGAAATAGAGTATCAGCTTCAAGTAAAACTTTTATGTTTTGTAGAATGGTTTTGATGATTTGTTTGTTGTGCTGGTCTTTATCTTATCATTTGATGAAAACATATACTTTTGATTACATTCGTGGACAAAGACATGGAAGCAGAGCATGAGAGGACAATGTGATTGTTTCAATCTTGGGTACACTAAAAGTCATATGAAACCTAAAATTTACCACCTCAATAGAAAGTACACATTTTCCTATCGCCTGAAGAAAATCAAGTTTGAAAAATCCCAAGCATATGCTCTGCTCTGTATTAGCAATATTGATCAGTTTAGTTTGTCTGTTAACAATACAACCATTAGTCTTAACCCAAATTAAATTCATTGTTTTGTGCAGATATAAGTGTATTTCCAGAGAAGCTAGGCTCGTATGGGAATTCTGAGTGGAGTTATGAGCTCTTCTGTACTGATATCTTAGAACCCAAGTTACTTTCTTGCAATTTCCTTAATACAGTAAGAAATTATTTATCTGTCCTACTTGATATAAAATTTGCCAGTAATTCTCTCCTGCCTGGAGAAATGACTTGTAACATGAAAATCCAGAAGATGATTTGGTGGATCAATCTTAGATCATGATTCTTTTCAACTTCTGGATGTGAAATTCCCTGGCTAAATCTTCTGGATGTGAATTCAATTAGTATCTTGACCTTTTTCAGTGCCCTGAAATGCATTGAACCCGGGCCACCAGCATTTAATTTACTGCTCTTATTGATCCTCAATAAACACTTTCCAGTGTGCACTTATTGAAGCTCCATTTTGTACATAGTATTCTTGGAAACCCTAATTTCACAGTGGCTGTCCTGGGATAGCACCTGGCACAGTACTATTTGTATCCAGCCAACTGACATGTAAGTGCCTATACTGAAACTGGGACTCTCTGGTCATAGTTCTGATAACTGATTTGGATTCCCAGGACATTTTTCAATCAACTTCATAGCAATATTACCTAAAGAAAAGAATATTTAAATGAAAAAATGATGCACAGTTCAGCTTAGAAAGAAAGGAAAATCTACCAATATGAGAAACCAGACAGAGCCAATTACTGTAGAAGCTAGTTTAAAACAATAGTGAATCTGCCACTGTTTGGTTATGCTGTGATTGGTCTTGATTATTAAACTCTTAGCCAATGGGAATATTCACCATGGAACAGAGGAAGAGTCATGCATCAGCAGGATGTGGGGAGCAAGAACTGAGAGCTCCATATGAAATGTAGACCTTTAAGAGATGGTATAGCTGGTGAATGCTAGATAGAGAAGATTGTATTATACTAAGGTGAAATCTTATAGAATCTTGCTTCCTCAGCAAATACAGAGATGCATAGATGACTTTTTGCATGTACTAGTGTGCTAAATATCAAAAGCATGAAATGTAGGATCTACTGAATACATTGGGGAACATTGTAAGCATGTAATAGTATTTGCAGCATTATCATACTTTAATTCCATTGTCACTAGGTGTTGAGATGGGAGTATCTGTCATTTCAGTTTGTGGTGTGTATTTAGGGTGGTTCATAGTCACTTCTAGACCCAGTTAAGCATTGTCTAGCTTGCTAGCATGAATGTGGCTTCAAAGGATGTTCCTAACACACCAGAATGCTGACTTGAGTTACACTGGCAAGGAACATGAAGAGACAGAGATAATACTGTGAAAAGAGGCAGAAACATGTACACAAGGCAAAATAAAATGTAGAATACATTGATTAGCCTATCCAAACATGTGGAAAAGTCTTCTAATGATGACTGGCATCATAAAACTGTGAGAAAATTCCCCTTGAGTCAGTCAACACAGATATTCTGTCTTAACAAGAATAGTTTATATATTTACAGTTACACAAGTGTAAAAACACCAGAGTTTTCCAATAATTTGTAAGAATTGTATAAAAGTGTTAATTACCACTTCCTGTATATAAAGTACATAACAGTCTATAAAGTGCATGTTTCTGTATGTAGATGATTAGTATGCTTTAGGAATCCTATATGCAGATCAAATCTAAGCAAACTTGATAATCCAATTATGATAGGCCCTGTAATTTCCTACTAAAATTTCCAGATATTTATATCATTAATTTTCTTCTGTGTCACAGAGAGTTTGTGGACAAAAGTCCTACATATATTCATCAATAAGTCAAAGACTGTTGCATAAAAGGAATCTGATTGCAAAAGGATACAGTTCCAAATGAAGGAGAAGCTATTCTCAATTATATTTTGTTTTACGTGTGTAAGACAATATTTGGTTAATTTGTGTATTAGGGGATATCCATTGTTTAATAATAGAAGAACAACTCTGTGTCATGGAATAAGAGATCTACTACAAGGCTTTAAAAACCTGCATGCATTTTAGAGGTTGTAACTAAAGGTCTAAAAATGGAACTGGAGGGATTGAGAAGACACCTGCCCTTCTAGCAGATGAACATTAAGCATGTAGAGCTGTTTGCATGAGATGCTTAAGGGGTCTGATGTGAGGCTGATGGGCAGCTGCTGGGTCCTCAGGATATTGCTGCCCTCAGCTAACAATAAAATATGTGACATTGGTGTTGGTTTGATCAGCAGGGCCCATAGTCTTATAGACAGCTAGTTTGGAAGGAGGGAAAAGTAAAGACAAAATTTTGCCTTCTTTTCCTAATTATAGCTGCCAGTTAACTGCGATGACTTCAGGGTCTGGAAGCTGATGCTTCACTTCTGCCCCCCAAACTTTCTGTCCATCCTTACTTCTCTAACAAAAGGAAGAAATATTTTCAAAAACCAAATAGTATAATAAAAAAGAAAATAAATAATAAACAAAGATACAATTTGTACAGTCAATGAAAGAGCTGCATTCTAATGAATGACTAGAGAACCCTTACTTCCCAGACTTTCATGCTGGCTTGTGAGGAGGAACCACAATTTAATTATTAACAAACCTTGTTTAATAAAAGGCAGTTTCATTTTCATTATGCAAAACTCATAACATTGCACTCTAGAGAGTATCACGAGAGAAAGCAAATTGATAAATATTCAAGTTGGAAAATGCATTTAAGACTAATTACTGAAAAAAAGATATAAATATTCTAAGACACTATGGTTTATATATGAAAGACACTTGGAGGGGTTACTCTAAAATTTACAAGAATTTTAGCATCAAATGGTTGTTACCTCTCATACATTATCAAGTTGAAAGAAATGATGCTAAAGTTCAATAACTAAAATTGATAACAATGGCTCATGCCTAGAATCCTAGTACTATGGAAGTTGAAACAGGATGTTTGACATGAGTTTGATGTCAACATAAACTATACAGTGAATTCTAGGCTACAGAGTTTGGGCTACAGTATGTAACCATGTCAAGTAAAATAAAATAGAAATCTCAGTAATTTAAGAAACATTTAACTTTGCCAAAAGTTATCATTCTAATATTTTCTGCAATATGAAATTTTAACCAAAATGTAAGTTGAAAGATGTAAAACAACAAAATCATTGTAGCAATATGTTAGGTAAACACATTTGTAGAAATTGTAGAAATATGTTAGAAAGACATCTCAAGTATACATAAGACACATTTTTTTATTTTTTTCTGCATAGTCATCTATAATTCCTAAGATTTCGCCTTCTCAGTAAAGGCTAATCTTTATGCCTAATTTTGTATTTGTGATTTTAACATCTATTTTTCTTAAATCCCAGTATTTTTGGAAACACAAATGAGACCCTAACTGAAAGTAAAAATCAGTGTATATTTAGAATATCTGTTATGTTCATATTGTCTGCACAAACAGATTTAATAGGTCTTCAGTTCCTCTTTTCTTTTGCTTACATAATCACACCACTGAGTGATTTTTGCCTGCCCCACCGTTCACACCCTGTAGTAGCTCTAGTTTTTATTGCTACAACAAGAATACCTCACAAAGGCAATAAAGGATGACTGCTTGGTGGTCCAGTCCACCACGACAGAGAAGACATGCTGATAGGCGCATGAAACAGCTGGCTACATCACTTCCATAATGAGAAAACAGAGAGCAACGAATGCTCAGCTTACATTCTCCTTTTATACAATCTAAGAAGACCCCAGCCACTGGAGCTGCCCTCTTCACACCTAAGGTGGGTCTTTCCACATCAGCACCATCTACAAAGTGCTTTAAGACATGCTCAAAGATTGTTCCACAGTGACAGCAGACCCTATCAAGTTGAAACCATTAACCATCTCAGTACAAAATGCACACATGTATAGTATATAGTTACGTTTTTCTCTTTATTTTTGAGATTATAATAAAGTTACATTTCTGCTTTCCCTTTCCTCCAACTTCACCATTACTCCCCAATACTTCTTCAAATTCACGGCCTATTTTTCATTAATTGTTATTGCTAGTATATATATATATATATTAGGAATATATATTCTTAAATATAATCTGCTCAGTTCAAATAATGTTACTTATTATGTTACACATATCCTTTTCAAATACACACATTCACAAGACATGTAGAGGTACATTTTCTTCAAGTCTGATTTGCCTAGAAATGTAGAAAAATAATGGTAGCTATGACACAGCCCCTATATTATCTCATGATGTTTCTTATTTTCAAGTCTGAGGTTCTTTTTGTGTGTATATTTTTATTTCTTTTTTTTTTGAGATTATGTTATAATTACATCATTCCGCACTTTCTTCCCTTCCTCCAAATTCTTCTGTATACACCTCTTCTTGCTCTCTTTTAAATCAATGGCCTATTTTTTCTCAGTAATTGCTGTTTTACACACACACACACACACACACACACACACACACACACACTCATGCACAATGTATGTATTCCTAAATACGTAAACATGACATGCCCAGTCATATTAGAGATGGCAAAGAATGGGTTTAGCTTGTTAATTCCTAATGCAAAAAAAAAAAAAAATAAGTAAGAGTGAGAAAAATAGAAAATAAATATCCGACAAGGAGATAAAAGAAGTGTGGATGGTAAACATAGCTCAATGACATTATAAACCTGAAATGCAAGGGAGTCTCCAGTGTCACAGGCTGCTTGACAAGTGTTTGTAATCTGTGTAACAATCAGATATCTACTTTGAAGAGCTGGAGTAGAATGCTGAACTGACACGCGCAAGGCTCTGGACTGGATCTACAGTAAAACAAACAATGACAATAAAAAAGATAACTTATTTTTTTCATGCTATAGATCCTAAATGATAAAAGAAATACATTTCAAGTGAATGTGGTGGTTTAATTATCTTGCTAACAAAGGAAATTACTGTGTTCAGGAGATAAAATCAAGAAGGGATAAAGCTACAACTATAAATGATGTTAGTTATCGTAGCCGTTAGTCTTAGTCTCAGGATCTCTAACTTTAGGGATTCATGTAAGAAAGCAATTATAAAAATGTGGAAAATACTTCAATACTAAAACCATAAAAACATCATCTGTGAGATGGAAAACTAATGCCCTGAGTAAGAATAATATGAGTGAGAATGGCTCCCATAGCTCATGTATTTAAATGCTTTGTAACCAATTGGAACTGTTTTGGAAGGATTAGGAAGTTAGCCTTGTTGAAGAAAGTATGGGTCACTGGAAGTAGACTCTGAGATTCCCAGTCAGCTCTCTGCCTCCCACATGCAGATCAAAATGTGAGCTCTCAGCTACTGTTGCAGCACTATTCTTGGCTGTAGCCATTCTTCCTACCATTATGGTCATTGACACACCCAGTGAAACTGCAAGACCCCAGGAAAATTGTATTCTAGCAAGAAAATATTGTTATAAATCTACATGATCACAGCAAACATAACTGAGAAAAAATAAAATAAAATAAAATAATGTTAGGAATGTAAGAAGAGAAGCTAACATAAAAGTTTTCAAAACCTTCAGATTTGAAAAAAAAACAAAATTAGAAGTCAAAAATATAGCAAATGATACAACAAAGGAAGAAAGAAAATAATGACATTTGTGTTCTACAAATATCAGACTTGCACCTCTGTGTCCATAACACGTTTAAGGAATTTGATCAAGTGCTTATATTTTGCTAATTTCCAGATATGATTTTTCTTAATATGCAGTTTTTTTCACCCATTCTGAGGTCCCAGAATTATTACTACAGTGTCTTGTGGATCTCACTGCTGTGAGCAGGAGATCTGTTTTTCTCCCTATCACTCCTCAAAATAACCATTTATTCTGTCTATTTTGAAAATTTGTACCTTTATCAATACTGTTTTCTAATTTTATCATACACATGTTGAGAGCTTTCATTTTGAATTTTCATTCTCAAATTTGTTATTGTATTTTTAGCAGTTCTGGAAAACTGTGAGAATTGAGCATGGTTCTTCTACATATTTTCTAAAACAGTTTCAGAATTATCTTTCAGAGAGCTCCAATTATTATTTTACAAACATTCTTATTTTTTATTTCATTGTGTTTTATTTATTTCTATATTCTAGTTGATGTATTTGTTTGTAACTTGTTTAATTTGCTGGTTAAACATACTGAAAGCACATCCTTCAGGAGTCACAACTTCAACTGAACAATGCTTTATCTCATATGTTACTTTTACCATTATGATTCTAGTAAAATACAGTCACTGGCCTGGCAACAGTCTATGCATATTCCTACAGAGTGATAATTCTGGGCATTGAAGATTGCCATTATTTTACCAATAATTTATATTAAATATATTACATATATTTGTATTTTATACTTTATTTTTATAAATCTCCATATATTCTATTTGAATATGAAATTATATTTTATTTTCTAGGTATACTACTGAATGTATATGTACTATATTGAGTAACATTAAATATATATATGTGTACATATGTGTGTATTTATATGTAGCTGAAAGTTTTCCTGTGTCCTGCCTGGCCCGTGGTTAGGACAAATCTCTCTCACCTGCTGGTCCTGCAGCTGCTCAGACCCAAATAAACACAAAGAGGCTTATATTATTTTTACACTATGGCCATGGCAAGCTTCTTGCTAGCTAGCTCTTATATCTTAAATTAACCCATTTCTATTAATCTACAAGCTGTCATGTGGCCATGGCTTACCAGTGTGCTGGAATGTTGTTCCTTCTGTGGCAGGTGGTATCTGCTCTGCCTCTCCTTTCTCTTTCTGTCTATCTGTTTGGATTTTCCTCCTGCCTCTAAGCTGCCTTGCCATAGGCCAAACAGCTTTATTTATCAGCCAATCAGAACAATATCTTTTCACAGCATACAGAAAGACATCCCACAGCATTTATATGTGTATATTTATATGTGTATATATAGGTGTATATATATATATATATATATATATATATATATATGCATGTGTGTGTGTGTGTGTATGTGTGTGTATACACATATGTAATAGTATGGGACTACAGTAGGAAATATTGCCAAGCATATAATCTATTCTATTATTTTTTGGTTTATAATTTTGCATGATGACAGAGATCTTCAGTCTTGACTATGCTTTCATAACATTTACAAGAAAACCAGAAATATTGCAAAAATCTAGGGAAAAGAAGGCTGACATGACATTTAAAACATTCATTTACTTCATAACATGTCTTTTGAGATAAATTGGATAATTCTCATATGCTGTGGGATGTTCTGTATGGCAAATGTGTTGCTAATAAAGCACTGATTGGCCAGTGGCTAGGCAGGAAGTAGGCGGGACTAATAGAGAGAATTAAAAGAGCAGGAAGGCAGAAGGAGTCACTGACTGCCTGCCAGCCAGCAACCGCCAGGACAAGCAGCATGTAAAGATGCCGGTAAGCCACGAGCCATGTGGCAAGGTATAGATTTATGGAAATGGATAACTTAAGATATAAGGACAGTTAGCAAGAAGCCTGCCACGGCCATACAGTTTATAAGCAATAGAAGTCTCTATGTTTACTTGGTTGGGTCTGAGCGGCTGTGGGACTGGCAGGTGAAAGAGATTTATCCTGACCATGGGCCAGGCAGGAAAACTCAAGCTACAAATGGTGCCAGAACGTGGGGCAGGAATTTCCACTTAAAACCTGAGAAAGCGTAAAAAGAAGATTCTAAAACGGAGCTAAAACAGCTTCCTAGTTGTCTTTCTCAAGTTAGCTGCAGCCTGCAGGCTTGAGCTACTGTATGGTGGGTTCCTGGCGTGCGAGCTCAAAACTTGCAGTATGGCGGGAATGAGGCATCTGCAAGTGGCACATTTAGCTGCGTGGCGGATTTAGCATTTGCTAATACAAAACAAAAAGAAGAGGTTTCTGGGCTAAACGCTGCTTTGATAAGAAGCATAGACCCATGAAGGCTCCCAGAGCTGATGGTAAACGCATCACCGTCATGTTGGGAAGCTGAGGTGGGCGGAGCCAGCAGCCACAGCACCGTTTCAGTCTTAGAATGCTGCAGTTTAAAGTAACAGGTTCACAATAAGACAGATTCAGATGGAACAAGACTTTAAATGCTTTAAAATGTGTGTAAAAAAATACGTAGGCTTGAAAGAGACAAAAAAGGTGATATGTACAGTTATATAAAGAAATAGTTTTGAAAAATAAAGTCTTTAAAGAGACAGTAAAGGTAGTATAAAATATAAGCCACGTAAAGATGGATATCACACAGAGAATCTGCATTGTGTTGTCTTTAGGATTCTTAACTGCAGAGAGATATTTGATTGTAAAGGAAGCTGAGTTAAACCGATATGTATATTTTAAAGATAACTTGACTTCAAAATTTGGATGTAAGGATATGTTGCTTTGGAAAGGAAGCTCTGATTTTGTTTCCACAGAAAGCCAGAGGCTATGGATTTGTTCCAGATTAAGATACATCAGGTTTGACCAGCCAAGACCCCCTGAAGGTCTCCGATGACACCATGGCCCAGATGATCCAACATCCAGAACTGTTTCAAGGCAACTGGCTCAGACGATACACCCTCATGGACTACTCCATAATCCTAAAATTTTCTTTTTGTCCCCATAAGATACAGCGCCCCCCTCTAGCAGGAAGCAGTAAGGGAAGCTACGCCCAAATTCCCAAATTATATGTAATTTACTTTGTTAAGGTTAAAACCTTCCTTTTTGAAAAAAAAAGGGGGGGGAAGTGCTGTGGGATGTTCTTTATGGCAAATGTGTTGCTAATAAAGCACTGATTGGCCAGTGGCTAGGCAGGAAGTATAGGCGGGACTAACAGAGAGAATTAAAAGAGCAGGAAGGCAGAAGGAGTCACTGACTGCCTGCCAGCCAGCAACCGCCAGGACAAGCAGCATGTAAAGATGCCGGTAAGCCACGAGCCATGTGGCAAGGTATAGATTTATGGAAATGGATAACTTAAGATATAAGGACAGTTAGCAAGAAGCCTGCCACGGCCATACAGTTTATAAGCAATAGAAGTCTCTATGTTTACTTGGTTGGGTCTGAGTGGCTGTGGGACTGGCAGGTGAAAGAGATTTATCCTGACCGTGGGCCAGGCAGGAAAACTCAAGCTACACTCATATTATGAAATTCATACTCTTAAAGTGTTTAGTGGTTTTATTATATTCACAGAATTCTTTTACAAAAGTAGCTAACTTTAGGGCACTTTGTCTACCACATATGAACAGTTGACAGCTACTACCAATTTCCTCAAAGTTCCTGGCTGTCATTTATCTCCTTCCTGCTTCTATAAATTTGCCCATTAATGGCATTTAATGTAAATGACTCATACAGCGTTCAGTCATTTTTGATGTCTTTTTTCACCTAGCATGCCTCTACGTTACTTCATGTTTAAACACATTAGTACTTTACTTATTTTACTATTATTATTTATTATTATTATTTTATTATTTAGTCTTTTATGTGACGTGGTAAGCTGATTAATATTTCCCACTAAGATGTCCATACTCTATATCCTAGAACCTGTGAATGTGCCTTTAAGAGAAAATATAGAATAGTTTGGATATTCTGCATATGAGGTCTCAGAAGGAAGTAGACACAAAATAGACAGTATAATGCTTAATGAACAGCTAAATTAGGTGTTTTATAAGCATGAAGATTGAAAATGCTATTGATGACAACTACCAATGAAATGAGAAAAACATTTATATTTTATAGAGAACACAAAAGTATTTTTCTTCTTTTCTTTTATTGAAAATATATGGTATATTTTTTATTAGCTGTTAAGCCAATGATAGTCCTGTTTAAAAGTCTAAGGTCCAAAGTCTCTTCTGAGACTCACGGCAATCTCTGAACTATAATCCCCTATAAAATCAAAATAAAAAAGCAGATCAGGAATTCCAACACACAGTGGTACAGGATATACATTACTGTTTCCAAAGGAAGAAAATAGAGCATAGTAAGAAAATACTGGACCAAAGCAAGATTGAAAAACAGCTGGGAAATCTCCAAACTCTGCATGTCCATGTTTAATGTCAAAGTGCTCTTCAGATCTCCAACTCCTTTCAGCTTTGTTGACTGAAATGCACTTCCTTCTCATGGGCTATTTCCTCTCCCTATTAGCAGCTTTCCTGGGGAGGTATCCCATGATTCTGGCATCTATCCTTGACTCTAAAGCCAGAACCATGTGGCCACAGCTGCCAAGTTATGCTGCTTGCTGGGGTTGGAAAATAGTCCCCTTATTCAAATACCTTTTCACAAGCTTTCTGTTTTTGATGCTTTCCTTCACTGCCTAAACTGGTCTGTCCTGAAACTCACTTTGAAGACCAGGCTGGCCTTGAACTCAGACATCCACCTGCCTCTGACTTCCAAGTGCTGGGATGAAAAGTGTGTACCACCATGCCCCTAAACTTTTCTTTAATTCATTTTCACATTTCTTTAATTTCTTTTAACAAGTTAGAAGCTTAGCTTGATAAGGTCTTGCTCTGAGATCACCACACCCTTTATTACACTTAGCATCAGGCTTTTCTTTAATCTGTTTACACTTTCTGATACTCCTTTTCTCCTCCAACTGTATATTTTATAATTTTCCTTCCTCAGCTTGCTCCTTTTCATTATTAATCTGCCTAAGTTTGGCCACTAATAGCCACTCAACATAGTCAATGCTAGGTTGCTTGGAAATGTCCTTTGCTAAATCTGGTAATTCATAATTTTTCAATTTAGCCTCAGGCAGATTTTTTTGGACAGGGTAGAAAGCGGCTACGTTCTTTGCCAAAATACTACAAGAATGGTCTCTAGGCCACATACCATTCTTTTCCTCTGAAACCTAATAGGATAAATCCACAGAGTCTGTTTGATGGTCAAAGGAATTTATTTGGGGGTTAACTCACAATAAGAATAAATTAGTTGGTGGAAGAATCGTAGAGGGGTGGGGCATGGTCCAACATGGTTCTCAGGAGAGCTCTGCCTTGATCCTCACCAGCATCCAAGACCACAAGGTAGCAAAGAGAGCCCAGGTATGTGCATCCCAGGTCTTAAGGGTCCTTGGTGGCCATGCCCAAGGGGCAGGTACCTAGCAGCTATCTGCTGCCTTACTAGGGGCAGTGCTTCAGGGCATAACACAAACAACTACCCACTAAAGAAAGCTCTTGAGCAAGGCCCCCACAGTTCAAATAACACTTAGCATCACTGTTTTTCATTCTCCTACTATTATGGCCCATTAAATTCTGCTTAAAGCATTCAGCTGCTTTTCTAACCCAAAGTCCCAAAGTCTACATTCCTCCAAACAAAAACATGGTCTAGCCTATCAAAACAATACATCAGTCCCTGGTACCAACTTCTGTCTTAATTGGGGTTTCTATTGCTGTGAAGACATACTATGGCAACTCTTATAAAGGAAAACTTTTAATTGGTGATAGCTTATAGTTCAGAGGTTTAGTCCATTGTCATTATGGCAGGAAGAATGACAGCATGCATGTAGCCATGGTGCTGGGGAAAGAACCAAGATTTCTATATCTTCACTGGCAGGCAGCAGGAAGAGAATAATCTACTGGGCCTGGCTTGAGCATCTGAAACCTTAAAGCCCAACCCTCAGTGACACACTTCCTCCTACTCCAACAAGACCATCCCTCCTAAGAGTAAAACTCCCTGTGAGCCTATGGGTGTCATTTTCATTCAAACAACCACACCAACCAATAACTGATCTAAGTCCCACTCCACAAGATGGAACCCATATCCAACACTGCTTGGGTAGTCAAGAACAGGAGACTAGATAGCCTAAGGACCTAGGGCAAAACCAAATAACAGTGGTTAAAAAAATGAAAGAAAGAAAATTGTAATGATAAGATGACTCTCCATGATACACTGCTATACTCATAGATCAATGCCTTGTTCAGCCATCATCAGAGAGGCTTCCTCCTGCAGCAGATGAAAACGAACACAGAGACTTCCAGCCAGACATTATGCAAAGAGTGAGAGATCATAGAACATTCATCCCTAAATGGGACATCTCCATCAAATCTTTCCACTCAGGGCTCAGGGAACCCCACTGAAAAACAGGCAGAGAGACTGTAAGAGCCAGAGGGGATGGAAGACACCAAGAAAACAAGGCCCTCAAAATCAACATGAGCAACGCTCATATGAATTTAGAGACAGTGGTAGCATGCACAGGGCCTGCATAGGTCTATACCAGTTCCTCTGTGTTTATATTATGGTTTCCAATTCAATGGTTTTACAGGATTCCTAAGTATGTAAACAAGTGAGTCTCTGACTCTTGTGCCTTCTCTTGGGCTATTATGTTTTATTTTGTTATATTTTTTTAAATCAGTAAGTGAATGAAATGCAGCTCAGGCCTTCTAGCCCCTGCCCTCGAGAGGACTCCGGCAACACCTCCACACCAACCTCTGGTGCCAGGCTGTGGGGCACTATCTTGATCTCATTGTGATGAGGAAGCATGGTCCTGCCTATTGCCATGTCAGACTGAGCAGGACAAGGAGTCCCACACTCAGGCCTTGGACAGTCTCTGAGAAGAAAACATGGGCCCACCTGGCACCTTATAGCACCAGGCAGACAGGCACTATTATGGTGAGCAAATGTGTGGTGTGGTGTGGTATGTGGACAGAGGCATAGCTGAGGAGAAAGAAGTGAGGAGTGGGCTGAGATGGGTGGCACTCAGAGCCATGGTGATGTCTGGGCATGGGATGCTGCTGGCACCCATGTCCAAGTTCATGGCTCTGATGAAGCCATGGTCTCTGTTGATGTCCTTGGATCCCAGTACCATCAAAGGCAGAGAGGACAGGGTGGTACAGAGTTGGTCCTGCCCCTCACTGTCTACAATACTAGGAAGAACTGGTCCTGCCCCTCACTGGCTGAAGCACTCAGGAGAAAGGGTCCTCATCTGTCATATGGTGGTAGGGGTAGGGTAGAAATGCCTCCCTCCCCTTACCACCTATGGCCGGTGGAAGAGCTGGTTCTGACTGGTCCCTGCACTTCACATGGGCCACACAGTAGAGTTGGTCCTGATGGTCCAGGTGTGGGAGAGCCCACCATAGGGGCATGAAAGCAGGAGAACTGGTCCCACCCCTTGCTCATTACTACAAGGGGTGAACTGGCCAGGGCAATGCTGGGGAGCTTACCCTGGAGGTATGGATGACAGAGAGCTAGCTGTCTGACTAACGGTTTGACAACCCAGGCCCAGAACCAGGGTTATCAGTTAGCCCACCCAAACATCCACCCCATCTATGATCTACAGAAGCATGTGAAGGGGCCAGTCCTGCAGACCCAAAACTGCAGGATCTCCATGCATAGGGCAACAACAGGGTATCCAAGAGTCCCAGTGAGGTCCCAGTATTATTATGAGAAATCCACGTGAGTCTGTTTAAGAGAGGTAACAAGGATTTATTAAAGTAATAAAGGAGAAAATATACTCATGAATGTAGAGCCAGATGAACAGCTGTGGTCTGTTCTGCTTGGGAGTAGATGGATTCAGCCATCTGAATCCACCCCAAGAAGAAGAGGAAGAACAGGGGCCCCAACCACCAACTCCTCTTTTTAAGCGATCATGTACACAGATCAGAAACCATGCCCTAAGGCTTATACCTCAAAGCTAAATGATGCGTGGGTGGATGGATGGATGGATAGATGAATGAATGAAAACCTAGTCACCAGGGTACAGCTTAACAACTCAACTGTCATTTACACCTGCTGAGAGAGGGGAAATCAGTTTTCTCAATGAAATGATACTGAGAATATCAACTACTCCAGGGCAGGCCTCACGTTCAGTTGTTGACTAATAAATAATGGGCTCCACAGCTTTATGTGTGTTTTTATTTGGTTACAGTTTGTTTTTGTTTGTTCAGTTGGTTGACTGTTTTGGTCATTTGGGGGGAGATTGTTGTATTTTGTTCTCTTATTTTTGTTGTACTGAGTTTTTGGTTTGATTTTTGAGTAAGCATTTAAAATTGGATGCATAGTGAGGAAGAGGGGAGCTGGAAAGACTTGGGTGAGGGGATGAATATGATTAAAACGTATTTAAATTTAAAAATTATTTTAAATAATAAAAAGATAATAGTAAAGAAGGATATGAATTTTTTCATAGAATATATTCTGATATGGTTTCTGCTGTCCCTACTCCTCCCAGTTCCTCCCCCTCCCAGCTCCTCCCCACCTCCCAGTTCATCCTCACCTCCCAGCTCCTCCCCACCTCCCAGCTCCTCCCACCTCCCAGCTCCTCCCACCTCCCAGTTCATCCTCACCTCCCAGCTCCTACCCCTCCTAACTCCTCCCTACCTACCAGTTCCTCCTCACCTCCCAGCTCCTACCCCTCCTAACTCCTCCCTACCTACCAGCTCCTCCCTACCTCCCAGCTCCTCCCCACCTCCCAGCTCCTCCCCACTTTCCTTCCCATCCAGATCCATACCCTTTCTGTCTCTTGCTAGAAAACAAACATGCATCTAAAAATATAATACTAAGATAAAACAAAAACAAACATATAAGAATAGGACAAAACAGCCAAACAAACAAACAAACAATAAAAGGAGTAAAAGAAAAAGCTCAAGAAATACAAATATAGATGCAGAGAAATACATATTTGCACACACAGGAATCCTATAAAAACACAAAACTGGAAGCCATGATATATACACAGAGCACTTGTAAGGCTAAAAAAAATGCCTGTCACATTACAAGACAAAGAACCTCCAAAGATGCCTCTGAGTTTATTTCGTGCTGGCCATCTACTGCTGGACATAGAGCCTACCCTTAAGAGTGATTTGTTATCAATTGCAATATCAATTGAACATAGTTTCTGGGAGTCTACTTCTTTTTTGAGCTCTAGGACCCTATCTGAAAACACCAAGATTAAAAAAGCAGATTATTGGTAGAAATATCAATATGAGAAGCAATGCTGAAGATGGTTTAAATTATTAAATGAATAAATGGCATATATAGCTTTAACATAATAAAAGACAATAATTGTGATCTTTCCAATAGATCTAGAACAAGCAACTGACAAACTTCCATATCATTACATGATTAAAAACTTAAAAAACAAAAGCAAAACCAAGAACCCACCTAGATATAGAATGAATGTACTAAGACATATTAAAGACCATGTATTAGTTATATTTTGTTTTTCTGATAAAATACTGTAACAAAAGGCAGCTTAAGTAAGAGTTTATTTTGGCTTATGGCTCCAGGGAGCTAGATGTCCATAAGGATGAAGAGGGCATGAGCACAGGAAGCAAAGAGGCCACATCTCAACTCTACCCAGAAGGCAGACAGCATGGACTGGAAGTAGATGGGGCTATAAACTCCCGAAGCCCACTCCAGTGAGATCTCTCCCTTCACCACTTCTTTGTTTTCCAAGTTCTATATCCTCCCAAACATAGCCACTAACTAGAGACCAATATTCAAATACATTAGCCTACAAGGGACATTTCTTATTCAAATAACAGGCCACACATGACAAACCCAAGTTATTACCAAACAGGAAGGAGAATTAAGCTTTTCATCTAGCAATTGGAGCAAGGCAAGTGTAGCAACTCTTACTAGACGAGTGGTCTGAATGAAATGTATGAATGGAATTTCAACATAGCAATGCAAACAAATCTCTTCAGAAGCTTCAAACTCATTTGCTCTGATGTTTGTTAGCTTGTCAGTAGCTAACAGCATACTGATGCTGCTCCATTTAAAGTCACCATGGAGGGAGAGAATAACATTCACTTGAACATGTTAAAAATTCTAAAAAAAAAAAAAAAAAAAAAAAATCCTCAGAAGGCCTTTGCTATTTCTAAAATCCTGGAGGAAAAATATGGCCTCATAAAAAGAATTTGGCAATGTTCCTTCTGTTTCTACTTTATGGACTAATTTGAAGAATATTGGTATTATCTTTACAAGTCTGGTAGAATTCTGTGCTAAAATCATCTGGCCCTGATCTTATATGGGTTGGGAGACTTTTAATGACTGCTTCTATTTCCTTAGAAGTTATAGGTCTATTTAAAATGTTTATCTGATCTTGATTTAATTTTGGTATGTGGTATTTATCAAGAAATTTGCCCAATTGTTTTAGATTTTCCAATTTAGTACAAGTTTTTGAA
Source organism: Peromyscus attwateri (assembly GCA_902168425.1). Classification (NCBI taxonomy): domain Eukaryota; kingdom Metazoa; phylum Chordata; class Mammalia; order Rodentia; family Cricetidae; genus Peromyscus; species Peromyscus attwateri. Next base: position 23,628 of record CABHPP010112986.1, read on the forward strand.
GAATGACCGAATGATTCTCTGGATTCCTCAGTGTGTGTGTTGCTATGTACCCCTTTTCATTTCTGATTTTGTTAACTTGGATATTCTCTCTCTGCCTTTTAGTTTGGATAAGGGTTTTTCTATCTTGTTGACTTTCTCAGAGAACCAACTCTTTGTTTCATTGATTCTTTGCATCGTTCTGTTTCTATTTTATTGATTTCTGCCCTTAGTTTGATTATTTCCTGCTGTCTACTCCTCTTGGGTGTGTTTGCTTCATTTTGTTCTAGAGCTTTCAGGTGTGCTGTTAAGTTGCTGGTGTGAGATTTCTCCAAATTCTTTAGTCAGGCAATTAGAGCAATGAACTTTCCTCTTAGCACCACTTTCATTGTGTCCCATAAGTTTGGGTATGTTGTGCATTCATTTTCATTTAATTCGAGGAAGTCTTTGATTTCTTTCTTTGTTTCTTCCTTGACCTTTAGTTTAACTTCCACTTGATACGCCATGTTTCAATGATATTCATGGGAGGCCTGCCTCTTTCTGAACAGAAATGGAGGAGTGGATTGGCAGGGACAAAGGGGAGGTGGGGGGAGGGATTAGGAGGAGAGGAGGGAGGGGGAACTGGGGTTGGGATATAAAATTAATTAGTTAATTAATTAAAATAATTTTAAGTTTGTTTTTAAGAAAATTAATGACAAAAAAAAGAAGAGAAAGCAAAAAATTATGAAAAATCACTGTTCTACCAAAAAGAATTGGTTTGGTTTTAACATTCTCTCCAGCGTTCTCATTGTTTTCAGGGAGGTACATCTTCAGAGGCTCTGTACCTCATCCCTTCAGAAGTGATGCTGTGAAAACTCATTTGCTTTAATGTAAAGTAAAGATGTAAAGTAAACCATTTGCTTTAATGGCTCATCGGGGTTAACCTTATTTTTTACTTGTCTTCTTTTCAGTCTTTTCCAAGTGGTTCTTTTTCATATCACTGAGACATGTCCTCCTAACCTGAAATGCTGGAAAGCTACTTTTCCTGATGAGAAACTGGATGAGGAAGTCTTTATAAGCCGGCACACTGTGCAATGAGATTATAACAGATTATGAAATCTGTGTTCTACCTAGTACATACTTTATATTGTTGCTATGTGTACCCACAAGTTTTAGAAAACTTCCTGTTATATCAACTGCATTTTATTGCCATAGTGAAAAAGCAAAACTTAGAAAGGGCCAAAGAGGGACTCAATATTGACGTGATTTACCCAGGGATTTTCTAGTAGCTTCTAATTAATTTCATTTTAATCAAGAAAACCCAGAAAAAAAATTGAAAGAAATATCTTACAGTTGACTAAGGCTATTGTACACATTTCAAATGTACAATATAATTGTCATATAATATGTTAACTTTCCTAATTGTAATATATAAATTTAATGGTTACATGGGTTGATGGACCATTTTTTGTAAATCTGCGGTATATTTTAAAGACTTGAACATTTGTAGACTTGAAACTGTTATAATCAATTTGAAAAGTTTAAGAATATAGGAAAATAAGATTTTTATCATAAAAATTTAAACTTGAAAAAATTTAGAAACCACAGAATTTCAGACTTCTTAATAGACAAATAAAATGTGTGATATACAAAAGGTCACACACACACACACACACACATATATACACAAAAGGCTTTCATAAACATTAAGCTTTGATGTCATGAACCCTATAATTTAAAATAGATCATAGTTTACCTATAAAACCATTAAAAAGAAGCCTTAAACGTTTTTCCTATACTTGCAAAATATTTGCAAAATTCCCAGACTGACTACATACATAACCTATATTTACAGTCAATTCACACTCCTATGGTTCTGTGACAATTTAATTCCATCTACCTGGGACCCCAGTTTCATGCTCTAAGGCTTGAAAGTCTACTTGTTTTTACCACACCAGTTTCCTTAATATCCTATTTGTTTTTTATTCCTTTTGCTTTTTTTTCTATCCAGGTGTCAATCAAAGACTTCCTCCCCTCACTTCACCTGGCTGTCATACAAATGGAACCACGGATACACTTCTGAGATCCCTTTGATAGGCTCACTGTAGAGGTCTCCCAACTGACGTATCCAGTGACTACACAACAGTAAGCAGCAAGATCAGTCATTGTCCAAATTTCCTAACAACACTGAGTCACCTCTTCAGGGAGCAGATGAGAGCAGGAGATTAAAACTGGTCAGAGAGTTTAATGGTATGAACCTCAATTCATGTCCTTGGTCAGGAACCAGAATGCCCTTGTCCCTGTCGTTTGGGTAGAGCCCATAAACGCCAGAGTATTTGGAGCCTCTGCTCCTTTGTCCAGTTGCTAAATGATTTAAGGACTTCAACTCTGGAGGGGAAATGCTGTAAAGATTAATAGCCTTGGTGGACATCGACAATGGACCCTGCCCCCTTATTTAACTTTGAACTGTACCTCAGTTTCCTATTAACACTAGAAAAGGAAGCTTTTCCATAGGCTTTGTGTAGAACCACTGAGGCACAGCTACTTCTTCTCGATCAAATTATAGAATCTGAGTTCTATCTCTTGCCCTGGGTAGAGACATGAAGTTCTAAATTACCTCAACAATTATATGTTATTTTCCCCCTTTTAAGAGTTAACTCAGCTGAATCTGATGTGTGTGTGTGTGTGTGTGTGTGTGTGTGTGTGTGTGTGTGTGTGTGAGAGAGAGAGAGAGAGAGAGAGAGAGAGATATCTTATTTTTTTTTCAGGAGTACTTTATAATCATGTCATATATATGGTTGCACATATGCATGTATTCAAGCTTCTGGAAAAAATAAAGAGTATAGTAGTATAGTCAACTCAATACTGAAGTCTTGCCTTTGTATTTTCTTACCAAGCAATCAAACATAAGGTAATAACTGAATTAGCAATCATCACAGACACCAAAAACATCATATATCATACATACACACACACACACACACACACACACACACACACACACACACATTTCCAAGTAGACATGTATTTCTAAATGTTTGGTTTCCATTTGTCATTATATTTCAATTGTAGGTTGTGACCTACTTGTGGGTTACAAAATCAATTTATCATATGTCTGTAATTTTTATATGAGATGGAAATTATAATAGGATAAATTATATCATAACATACCAAAGGAATTCATAAAATATATTAAAGTTTTGTTTTGAGTATAATAATAAGAAAATATATTCATAGGTATATTAAGATCAATGTAAAATAAATTTCTTTTTGTGGCAAATCAAATTTTAAAAATATTAATATACTCACTCATTGAATGCATTTTTGGTTGTATTTTGCTAACTGAATAAAATTGAAAAATATGAATGTGAAATCTTTTAAGATTCTAAATAAAAATTAGTGAATGGAGCTTAGTACTTAGTAGATTTTTAATAAGGTAATATACTGGATACTGTTATAGTCTGAAATAAACTGATAATGTCAAATTATTTATTTGGAAATATTAGTTTAAAATATAGCATGTCTTTGAGTTTTGCATATGGATAATTTTATTTGAAGAAATGCACTAGGTAACTATTGAGTGGGTAAGAAAGATTGGAATTCACTGAGATATTTCCGAGATGTTTTTAAATATATCTCACTCATTTCTGGTTTTCCATGCTTGAACAGCCACAAGCAGCAAAGCCTCTTGGGAAATACTGAGGTGGTACAGGAAATTCCCCACACAGGCCAGCGCAAGCAGCATAGTTTCTTTTTTCTTTCTTTCTTTTTTTTTTTTTTTTTTTTTTTTTTTTTTTTTTTTTTTTTTTTTTTGGTTTTTTGAAACAGGGTTTCTCTGTGTAGCTTTGCGCCTTTCCTGGAACTCGCTTTGGAGACCAGGCTGGCCTCGAACTCACAGAGATCCGCCTGCCTCTGCCTCCCGAGTGCTGGGATTAAAGGCGTGCGCAACCACTGCCCGGCACAGCATAGTTTCTTGAAATGGTGGAGTTGAGGACCACCCTGAAGATGGACACTATGCCCCTCAGAAGGACAAACGCTTCTTGGGCAACACTAGGCTTAATTCCACTCCTAGTCCCATGTTCTCGATGTGCATCCTGGGGTACCAGCAGCACTGTGATGAAGCCAAGGCCGTGGATGGACCCCCACATGGATTTTGAGGTGCTGAAGAAGCTTAATAAGAACGAGAAGTTTTTCAAAAAGCTGGCCGAGAAGTATGATGCCACTTTGGCCTCCGAGTCTCTAATCAAGTAGAACCTGTGTATCCTAAGCCTAGGCCTAAAGAAGGCTGGCAAGTTCCTCTCCCTGTTGACACACAGTGAAAACATGGTGGCCGAAATCAATGAGGTGAAATCCATGATCAAGTTCCAGATGAAGAAGGTGCTATGTCTGACTGTTGCTGTCGGCCACATGAGGATGACAAGTGATGAGTTGATCTACAATACCCACCTGGCTGTCAATTTCTTAGTGTCCTTGCTCAAGAAGACCTGGCAAAATATCCAGGCTTTGTACATCAAGAATACCACATGCAAGCCCCAGTGCCTGGGCTAGGATGCCCCAATAAACATTAGTGCTACAAATAAGACAGATAGATAAATAGATAGATAGATGATAGATAGATAGATAGATAGATAGATAGATAGATAGATAACACATATAATAATACAACATTTGTAGGTCTCTTTAAACCTTGAGTCCCTCCATTGGAAAACAATAATATGGCATATGAGTACATTGCCTTATTCATTCTTTTTTTACCTGCTTCTGATTTGATTAATGCATCAACACCATCCTTGGTTCAGGAGACAGAGTACTGTGTATGAGGAGACATTTTGATCTTTGTAGAACTTTTGCAATGAGAAAAATGAATAATAAATATAATAAATAATTAATCTTAAGTAATCAAATTCTAGGAAGAAGTTAAGAAGAATATAATGATAAAGTGTGCCAGAAAGTGGATATAATGAAGGATATTTTTCTCTTCTAGAATCACATCTTTGTAGAAGCAACATCTGCTTGAGCTCTGAAAAATAAGAGGCAACTCTTTCAAAGGTCCTGGATTAAGTCAGAAGATGTTAAGAACTCTGCAACAGGAATGAGTTTGTCAGGGCCCAAGACGAGGATGAAGAAATTGGAACAAATTATGTGAGAAGATAAGCAATGAAAGAAGAGATTTGATAAGAAGCGGGGTGACAAGTCAGCCAGCTTAGCGTAAACTAATATGATGTGTGCAGAATTTTATTGTGGTCCATTGGGTATCTATTGAAGCATTAGAACAAAAGAAATACAATCATAATTCAATTACCTAAATAAATACTAATGCAATACTCAAAAATTAGTCTGGCAAAGATAAAGGTAGAACCCAGAGAAACATGTAGATGTTGTTTCATTGCATATGTTCTTTGTTTTTGTTTTCGTTGTGATGGCAGATAAGCTGTGGGGCCATTAAATAACTACAGGATAACATTTGTAATTATTACCATAAAATGTGTATTCAGAATCTTTTCCCTGATTGACAATATCCTAAATGTTTTCCATACACTATCTCAACGAAGCCCTTAGGCAAATCTAGTCATGATACTAAAATCAAGTAAACATAATATTTTAAATGACTTTAAGTTGGTTCTGAAGGTGTGGAATGCTTGCAGGCAAAAATCATCTTTTCATTCTTTTTGAGATATGAATATGGACATGTGCCATGTTATGAAAGAAACATGGAATGTTATGGCATATTCAACTGTTAAAACCTCATGAAAATAGGAGTTAAGCTAGAATGATAGGAATAAAACAAGTTTATAATTAGGAGGAGAGTTGTCAAAGAATTTACTTATAAGATAACAGGGTGGGAGAGACGGTTCAGCAGTTAGGAGCACTTGTGCTTGCAGAACAAAAGACCCACACGGTGCACATATATACATGTACACAAACTATTCATACACATTAAATAAATATTTTATATCAATTCTTTTAAAAGCTCTCTGTGGCTTTTCAATGTTACAGGGCAAACACATGCAAAGGCTTGTATAATGTCACCCTCCTCTTCACTTCAGATCTCTGCTCCCAATACCTTGTCCTTTACCTGGAGAAGTTCATCTGCATTGGTTCCTTATGTCTTTTTCAATGCTACAGACAGGACCATTCAGCTGTTTTTCATCTGCCATTCTCCCTTCCTAGGAAGTTTTTCCAAGGGTCATTTTATGATTCTTTCATTTATTCTGATCTCTTCTTAGGGAGACTATCTCAGGTATCTTCTTTCTTGAAGCCAGCTTAAATGATGATTTTTTTTTTCACATTTCATCCATTAATGGGCTGACTCTCCTTCAATCCGGTGTATATATTTTTGTTAATGTCTCACAGATATGTTCTTGATATCACTGCAATATCCCAATCACCTGGACTCATTCCAGGCACATAGTCAACAGTAAGCAAATATCTTCGGATGAATAAACCAATGAATGCTACAAATAAGATGGAAAACAATCTTTTTTGTCACTGAGCAGAATTTCTACACAGTGACTTCCCAGCTCTGCTCCATGGAGAGCCAAGAATGCTGACCTGGTCGTACAGTTTCCTTGTCCTTTCTGTTCTCCTGAACATGGCTGGAAACTTGCGTGTTCCTCACGTATTGTTTGACTTTAGTTCATTACCTCATCTTTCCTTATTTCCTTTCTACATTTTTCCTTCATGCAAATTAGATGGCTTTAACTATTTTTCAAATCTTGCCAGTTGTTAACTCATGAAATTATTCACATTAAAAGCAGTCAGGTTTTTGTAACACTAACTCAAACTCAATTACTGAGCATCTACCTTTGTCCCCAAGTGCCTTCCATGTACCTTATAAGATCTTTTTCAAAACCAATCCCCTGCTGCTATCAGAATGACTTAGTACATTGAGCAATAAAATATTTTATGCTTATTAAAATTGAAGGTCGACAACCTACATCATTTCTTGAGATAGAAAAGAAAAAATAAAAATATAAAATACAACCAAACTTCTGAAGGCAGGTAGGAACCAAGAAACTATGGCCATTATAGAGTCACTCTGTTACAAAGCAGAGTATCTCTGAAGTGGAGACTTTGGAAGAGTGCTTGGGCTTACACCCCTCTTGAATGAAACCCACAGAAACACCTCTACAGCTCTCAGGTTTTACTACAGGCTTCTGCTCAGGGAATGTTTTTAAGCCAAATAAGCTGAAAGCCATGTTATGCTGAAGATATAAGATAACCTATAAGTTAGAAACTTTTCAGGCATATCCGATCTCCTGACATTGTAGGACAAATGTTGTCATCTACAAAGTTCATCCTCAGAAACCTCATTGTTAAGTTAAAAAATACTAAGAAAACAATCATGCTTTAAGTAAGCCTGCTATTTTTGTATTAAGCTTCATTCATATTATCATGAGATACACATGACTACAGGCCACAGGTTGGACATGCCTACCAGGTTTTACTCAGAAGATAACTTCATGCATATTTTTCATTTATTAAACAAACTTCTATGCATTAAAGACTTGCTAGGACTGGAGAGATGGCTCAGTGGTAAAGGGTGCTGACTGCTTTTTCAGTCCCTAGTTCAGTTCCCAGCACCCATGTTGGGTGACTCACAACTGTCTATAACTGCTGCTGGAGGGGATCTGATGCCTTCCTCTGGCCTCCGTGGTTAACCAAACATGCTGCATACACAGAGAAACACATGCATACACTTACGCATAAATGAAAACAAAAAATATGTATTTTAAAAAGAATTTCCTTTAGTTTACTTTCTGACCACATGCCATTATATTTTCCAAGGCTACAACAAAAACAAAATGACCTTGTTCACAATGCAAATCTGTTCAGTTATCATAGCTAAATGTAATAGTTTCCACGTCTTTAACCTGGATTTATCTTCAGTTTTGTAATTCAGGAAGCTAGGAGTGAAAAGTCAGCGAACTACCATAGTTAGTTTCTGGTAAGGATGATCTTTCCGGCTAACAAGCAACTTTCATTTCACTCTATGCCCTATTCTGTTGTGTATATACACAGAGAAAAATGGTCCCCTCTCATTGTGACCTCAGTGTATGACTCACTTGGCTATAATTACACTCTTTCTTCCCAATACAGTGGCATTGGGAGTTACACATCCAGCATATAATTGTAGATGGACACAGTTCAATGTATAGAACTCACAAAGTGGAAGTTGTGTGGGGTTAGACAGAAGAGGGGCTTGACTTGGTTTTAGTTTTTCCTGTGAATAAAATTCCTTCTGTTTTTGTGCTGTTTTCCTTCATAGGAAGTATCAATGTAGAAATTCATCTTTGTTATCCTTTATCCTTTTGAATTTTAACATTTTGCATTTGTGATTGTATTGAAGCAATTAGTTTAGAAAAAATTAGATTTCTCAGACTAATATCCTAGTACCAACTGTTTCAAAGCCCCTTAAGAGTTAACTCCTATGTTCTATCTCAAGTAGGAATGAACATCTCTAAACAGAAAATACTGTTCCTGGCTTCCAAAGTAACACACCAAAGAGTAAAAATGTTTGAGAATCCTTGGCTAGATGGCAACTGTAAGCATAATCAAAATGGGAAAGCAACTTGCATGCTAAAGCGAAATTAGCATTTTGCATAATGATGAACATTTTAATAGCTCAGTGAATCCATCTTGGAGACAAACATTATTTTTCCCTCAAACTAGACCCTCTGAAAGAGTGTGTTCCTTTCATCAGTTTTCCTGAAAGGATGGTATTATGGATAGCAGAAAATTAAGCCCATTAACCATGAATGTGCTCAGAGCTTCAGACCCACACCTGTCTCATTCTCTCATCTAACAAATGTGTGTACATAAATGCCTATCAAACCAACCAGAATCTTCAAAAGAATTATGAGGAGTCATGAACACCTGTTCTCAATGCTTTCATGTCAGAGCTTCACGATCCAAGATTGCGCTTAACAGAAGTTTAGCATTAAAGACATTTAGGGATGAATTTTTTTGAAAGATACCTGCCTTGTCCCCATTAAGCCTTGCAGATGACAAAGAAAACAGTAAAATGGCACAAGTCCAAAAGATTGAAAGACTTTTCAAATCAGTCATCTTTAGTGAAGTGATTAATCTTGGAGTTAGTCACTACACATTGTTTGCTTTTCCCATTTCTCAAAAGTCTACTTATTTAGAAGGACCTAAAAATGTGTAGAAAATGAATAAACTTTAGTAACTGCATATGAGATAATGAAACATAAGTGTTATGAAATGCACATGGAACTCATGGAGTCATATCAATACTGATTTTGATAGCAACACTTACATGCCCATTTATATAGGCAAGGGGAAAGAAAATCAAGTACTTTTGTGTCAACATGATAATGCTATGTGTTAATTAACTAAGATGATACTTTCAGAAACAGTATATGTGTGTGTGTGTGTGTGTGTGTGTGTGTGTGTGCGCGTGTGAAACATATGATCTTATATATTCACATATGTAACTTTCATCTTACTCCAATGTATCTTTGTGGAGATATATCTTTGTGGAGACCTGGGTAAATGGAAGTGGATTGGGGATTTTGCAGAAGAAATATGAAAAGAATGAAAAGTCTTTGTATTAAAAAATATCACTTTTCTATAGACTTTGTTGGCTTGAAAATAAGGCAACTTTCAAAGAAAATTAATTTTCTAAGTTTTAACTCTCTCATTGAATAGATTGAAGACATAATAAATTAGTTTGGGATAAATGAAATGTTGGGCATGCAAGAGACGGTGGATAAAATGAAATTATACCTCCTTCAGCTTTGGGAGGCTGTGCAGAGAGAAAACAGACAGGAGCTGGGTGACAGATGTGAGAGATGCCGACTGCCAAACATATTCCCTGATTGTCACTGTTCCCAGTGAGGAGTTGAGGATGATTTGAGGACAAAGAAACATTTTATCCTCCCAGGATCCAGAAAGATAGCCCTGTGCTTGTTACTTAAGGATAAATTTCAATATATTATTTGGGGTTCAGTATGCCTTTGCTTCAATATCTCTTCAGGATTGACTTGTTCCTAAATATGAAACATTATTTAGTATGTCCCATGTACATTTAGACACCAATCAAAATGGAGTGTTAAGAACAGACCAAGTAAAAACCAGATCAGAATTCCAAGGGTAAGTTTTTATAATAAGTCTTCTCCTTCTACTTTCTCAAACCCATACAACCTCTGGAAAAACTCTGCATCTGCATTTAAGTTGTTGTTTTCTTGTTGAAATTGTGTGAGATCATAGAAACAACATGAAATTTCAATAATATCACCACAAAGCAAAAACTGGTTTTCTATTGTATGCAACTACTTATTAATCAGTTGAGAGAAAAAATACACCCAAGCCTTCATTTTCTCTATAGTAAGAAGATAATATTATCTTTGCATGACTAATATAGGGGTAACTATAATGTACGCCAAGTGCCTAAGCATGAGACTCATTCAGTAAACAGAAAGTTTCTATTACTACTGCAGCAGTCCAAACTTATTAGTGTTTCATTTCATGTATCTCCACAGATAAAAGATCAGGAACCTGCCAGGATAATTTTAAAAGCCTAGTAATCATGAAGCAAAATTATCACAGCCATGCATAGTGGTTTGAATGACAATGGCCCCTACAGGCTCCTATGTTTGCATGTGCTTAGTCACCCAGGGGGTAAAACTGTTTAAAAGGATTAGAAGGAGCCGGGCGGTGGTGGCGCACACCTTTAATCCCAGCACTCGGGAGGCAGAGGCAGGTGGATCTCTGTGAGTTCGAGGCCAGCCTGGTCTCCCAAGCGAGGTTCCAGGAAAGGCGCAAAGCTACACAGAGAAACCCTGTCTCAAAAAAAAAGATTAGAAGGATTAGAGGGTGTGGCCTTGTTGGAGAAAGTGCTTCACTGGGGGTGGGCTTTAAGGTTTCAAAACCCACCTTAGACCCAGACTCTCTGACTCTCTCTCTCTCTCTCTCTCTCTCTCTCTCTCTCTCTCTCTCTCTCTATATATATATATATATATATATATATATATATATGTATATATATATACATATATATATATATATGCTTACAGATTAGGCAGGATAAACTCTCTGCTATTTTTTTAGCACCACACCAGTCTATCACCATGCTCTTCATCATGATAATAATGTATTAACCCTCTGAAATTTTAAGCAAGCACACAATTTAGTACTTCCTTTTGTGAGAGTTGCCTTGGTCATGGAGTTTCTTACAGCAATAGAACAGTGAATAAGACACCATGGCCTTATTAAGAAAATCTCAGTGAAAGAAAACATTTAGAGAGCCCACACATTATTACTATATCTTCTGTTTTATGACACTGCCATTAACAATGTTATTAAATGATAATAATTAAGTTGGACTCGGTCTTTCATCAAAAGTTGGCTTTCAAAGATAATATTTTGTAATAAAAGAGTTTCCATAAGATGATAATAACTCCTTTATTGTAAGACTTCCTACTGTGAATTTAATGATATGCAAAAGGATTAAATCAGCTGAGTGCTTTCCTACACTGATGAATAGAAAGGTCCTTGACAATTTTTTTAACAGTACTTCAGTGTGCTTACTTTAATTTTGACAGATTCCCCTCAATATGATATTAATTTAATACTGATAAATAATATTTTCATCTGAATTAATGAAACAATGGCTGATTTAGTTTTTAAAAGCTTCAAGTCAGGGATGTGCTCTCACAGAATCATTGACTGATTTACAGAGTTTCACTAGACTATAGCAAGAGATACTCCTCTAAATATCTACCCCTCACTAATTTTAGTAATTAATGTGGCATTTAGTAAACAAATTAAATTTACTGAATTTTTATTAAATTATTTGTGCTATCATACATAGATAATATATCCCTATATTTTATTTTTTAGATGAGGAACTTTGATCTGGCAAGATGAAATAACTTAATAAAAGAGCTAGTCAATGAAAGTTGCATTTCTCCAAATCATCACACAGAAAATCAGTGACATCTCTCAAGTGTATTACTTCAAATCCTGACTGTCAACATACATACAAGTTTGGTGTTATCTCCACATACTAGAGTAAAGAAAATATGCTTAGACATTAGAAATCAAAAACAAGTAGCCAAATGGAGATTTACTTCAAATTTTCCCATGTACAGAATCTGGAGCAAGTCAGTAAGCAGTGATCCTCCATGATCTGTGTCAGTTCCTGCCTACAGATTCCTGTCTTGAATTCATGTACTGCTTTCCTTTGATGATGGACTGTGGTAGGGAATTGGCAGCAGAAATAAACCCTTTCCTTCCCAAGTTGCTACTAAGTTGATACCAATTGTGGGATATCGCTGTAACAGACCCAACCATGTTGTTTTGGGGAGAATTATGGAGGTGTTTGCAATTTTTTACTGGAAAAGCTATTGAGTAATCAGAGATTAATGAGCTGTTCTGTGGGAGCTTTGAGATGAGGATGCTGAAAGAGATGCAGGTGGTGGAGGCCTGTCTAGTCAAGTTTCAGAGGGAAGCAAAGACTATCAAAGTCATTTATACGATATTTTGAGTTAAGAATATGTAGTTCTGGTCAGTTGGCACTGAAGAATCAGTAGTATTAGCAAGAGACCAGAACCACTAAAGTGAAACCTTTGCTTTGCTGGGACAATGGATGCTGTTCAGCTGGAGCTGAAAAAAACTGATGATTGAGAAGAGACCAAGATTGCTGAGGTGAACTCTTCCAGAAAGTGTTTCCTCGGAGTAAGCACACAGAAGCTGCAGTCCAGAGAGGCCCAAGGTTTTGCCTTGTGCTGTCAGCCACACTTGCAAGTTTCCCAGGTAGCATGGTTTTGAAAGAATGACGAGATGATGGAGAGAAGTTGAAGTTTGGCATATGTGACAGGAACTTCGGAGTTCCTGAAGAGAGGCTATTAATGGAGATGCAGTCCAGCTGCAGTAAGAGACTTCAGTATTTCCAGATGCCAGTAGTACTGAATGACAGTCAAGAACAGCAGCAGATAGGGAGTGAAGCTGGCCGGAGACAGTTAGACAAGCTCCATGGACTGTGAACTGTGAACTGCAGAGCTCAGGAAATGAAACTGTATGGAATCCAGAGAATAATAAATGCGTTTCATACTTCAAGCACTGAATAGTTTGCACTTGAGTTTTTGTTTTCCTTTGATTTGGTCATGATTATGCCCCATTCTTTCCTCTTAGAGTAAGAAAGTATATAATTCATCTTGATTTTATAGGAGCCCACAATGAAGATACTTGAAACTTTGCAAGAATTTTAGAAAGTCTTGCGAATTTTACACAGATTTTTGGAATGGATATTTCATTTATTTTTACTTTTTAAGGAATTTTCCATTCATTTTACACATCAACCACAGGTCTCCCTCTCTTCCCTTCTCCCACCCCTCCAGCCCTCACCCCCAAACCCCCATTTCTTCCTCCAACATGGGGAGTCAGCAGAGCCTGGCACATTCAGTAAAGGCAGGTCTAAGCCCCTTCCCCCTGCATCAAGGCTGTGCAAGGTGGATATTTTAAAGAGAGTGAACTTATCAAGTGTTTGAGTTTTTAAAGGCTGTGGGACTTTACACTATGGAACGCTTCACATTGTCATATTGATATTAATGTAAGATCTTGAGGATAAGTAAAAAAGGAGAGGTTATGGTTTAACAGTGATGTGTTTGTGTGTCAAGTTGACATAGGCTCAATTGTGCTGGCTACTTTTCGATGTCAACTTGACATGAGCTACTACGATCTTGTATAATTGTCAGCTTAAGCGAATCTTAAGAGATTTTTAAACCAGTGTAATTGAATTTATTTGTTAATTTCCCTTAGCTATACATATATTTCCATGGGAAACACATGTCACACCACAGAGTACATAGTTGCTTCCTTATTTCACCTACTAGTTAGGTTTGGAAGCATCCTTCAAAGTATGGATAATTTCCTCTTTTGGTTGGTAAGAACACTGACAGTTCCATAGAGGTGTGTTGGAATCCTCCATATCCTACTCTTAATAAATGGTGCTAAGACTATAACCAAGACTGCTGGCTCTAAGTCCCCTATATTTTCTATATATTAAAGGCTTAGAAATAAAATATTCAGAGATCTTCCTTATATAAGTAGTTTATTTTTCCTGTTAAAGTACCTTCTATTTGCAAATTCAGTAAAATTCTATTAAACAAACACTGCTTTCTAATGATTTAAAGTTCTCACCATGCCACAGTATTACCTCTTCATTTTATTTGCAGTTATAATTTTAGCTAATCTGTATTAAACACCCAAAAGAGTGGAGCATTACATAGGAAATATGTCAATACTTGCCACAGAAAATAAGCAAATGCCAATATGACTGTGCCAATTTTTCTCTGTGTATTCAAATTGAATAAATTGTTATAAAACATAACTACAAAACCCAAGCCCTTTAACTTTCTTAATTACAGTTTAGGCTACAATCCTGAAAATGAAGTACAGTTTTGGTTTACATAATTTTCTATATAGTATTGTACAGATACACCAGTTTATATCTAGTTTATTCAACACATTATTTCACTCATGAATTTTTAAAATTTAGTTTATGAAAACAGAATAAAAAAGCAAATTTGAGCACCTTGAATATGGGATGCATTTGAGACATTCTATAGGTACACATGAATGGATTATGAACATTTTAAAATATATAAATTTCTGCTAAATACTAAGTAAAAATTCAAACTATAAGCAGTATTGAATAGAAGTGCCTGTTTTCCAACATTCTCAACGATATATAGTATCATAAGACATATTTTCAAACAGTTTATATGTGACTATCTTACTGTTTTAGCTTTAATGCATCTGATTTCTCCCTTTTTTTTTTTTTTTTTTTTTTTCGAGACAGGGTTTCTCTGTGTAGCTTTGCGCCTTTCCTGGAACTCACTTGGTAGCCCACGTTGGCCTCAAACTCACAGAGATCCGCCTGCCTCTGCCTCCCGAGTGCTGGAATTAAAGGCATGCGCCACCACCGCCCGGCGTCTGATTTCTCTTAAGACTAAATGTTTTTTCTTACAGTGATAGTTTACAGCAAAGCTTAGTTTCTTACTTCGTTAGTCATTTCCCATGTCCTTTTACGATTTTCCAAACTCTCAGTTCTGCTCTTTGGCAACCCTTCCTTTCCCTTCTCCCTCTTCATACTTGTGAGCAGAGCATTGCCGAAAGAGCTCTTGGTTCCCGGTAGAAAACTACCTCCTCCGATTTCTAGCTACAGATGATTAGAGGGGCAGAGGTTTGTTTTACATTTTGTGCAATTCCAGTCTCTGTTGGCCTTAGTCACACATTTGCCAATATGGTGTGCTCAAAAACGTTGCTGGCTTTCCACGTATTTAATTCCAGTTCTTGAAAGACCAGTCACTGGATTCTCTACTAGATTTGTATCTCTTTCTATACTTGACTTTGCATATTTGAGTACTACAATAAGATAGCAGACCATGTCCATAATCTTTAGAAGTATCTGTGTTTAAGGTGTTATCTTGATCCTTTGAGAGGCATTTATTTAAAAAAAAAAAAAAAGACAAGATAGCCACATCTTTGATTTGGTTTAAAACATCCCATGGTTGTATTTTAATAGACACATTTGCGATGTGTGCAAAAGTTCCTTTTCTTCTCCTTCTCTTTCTCTCCCTTCTCCTCCTCCTTCTTTCCCTTTCTCCTCCTCCTTTTTCTCCTCCTTTTCTCCTTCTCCTTCTTCTTCTCCTTCTCCTCCTCCTCCTTCTCCTCTTTCGTCTTCTTCAAAATTTTCTGCATAACTGTATTCTCTCTTTAAATTGCTTAGAATCCAGAATTATTTATACATTTATTGCCATCTTTGGATTTTAGCTTGTCAAGTATGTTTGGTATTAACACAACTACATACATTTAGAATAGTTTTCCTTAAAATCTTTCACAGTTTTAAAACTTTAATAGGTAAACTTATTGTTTTCAGACAACCAAAATTGAATTATCCATTTAGTTAATCAGTACACAGCATATGTCACTCTTTTCCAGTTTACTGTAATAATCTGTTAGCCTAGTTCCAAAATTTATTGAGTATTTTTTGTTTTGTTTTGGTTTTAGTTTTTCAAGACAGGGTTTCTCTGTGTAGCTTTTCACCTTTCCTGGATCTCGTGCTGTAGACCAGGCTAGCCTTGAACTCACAGAGATCTGCCTGCCTCTGCCTCCCAAGTGCTGGGATAAAAGGCGTGTGCCACCACTGCCTGGCAATTTATTTATGTATTATGTATACAACGTTCTGCCAGAAGAGGGTGCCAGATCTCATTATATATGTTTGTGATCTACCATATGGTTGCTAGGAATTGAACTAGGGACCTCAGGAAGAGCTGCCAGTGTTCTTAACCTCTGAGCCATCTCTCTAGCCTTCCAAAATATATTGTAAATTTTCAATCAGGCTGTACCCCACTTGACTCCACTTAACTCATTTTAAAAATTATGATTCATACTATGTTCTCAGGGAATAGTGTTTCAAATTAAGTCAATAACAGAGCAATATTTTGAGAGTCTTCATATGTTTGGAAAGTAACAATATTTCTAAATAACCTGTGCTATAAGAAGGAGAAAAATAAAAAACGTAATTTGATGAAATTAAAATACTACATAACAAAAGTAATGGGTTGCAGAGAACATAGTGTTGACAAAAACTATAACTCACAGAGACTACAAGCGGGAAGGCAAAGTTGAATGAACATTTGGAGAAATACTTGCGTAGCTTCTTGAGACATATAAGAGATGCTTAGCATAGGACTCAGCAGTGGTACTCGCAATATCACCCCAAGATAAAGAATAATGAACCTGAATTTATTTCAAAAACTATTAGCTAATGAGAATCTTAATTGCATAGTTGCTATGGTGGAGTCTTAGTGAGAGATGCTTGGCTAATTAAAGCATGTTGATGGTTTGGGATTTGAGAGTTGGGATCATTCATCTCTGTATGTATTGGAACATAGCTGAAAATACGAGGGATTTTCTTGTTTTTATTATGGAATTCCTATCTCTAAATGATGATATGTTGATTTTCTATGAAAACTTGTAGTCTTGAGGTTATCAATCTTATGCACATTTTGACCATTTGTCCAAGTATTTAAGCCTATACATAACTATTGATACTAGGCTGCTGTTATATTATTTTAAAGAAAATTAATGTATAATTTGTGGACTCAAGAGAGAAAAATAACATTAATCAAAACATTTCTTGAAATTGAAAATTGAAAATTTTATAATTAAGGCAACCATGAAGGATATATGTTCTTTAGAAATATCTTATTGTTTATTTTAAATTTTGGTGTGACTAATTATCATCAATTTTATATCTTTCAATTGTCAAATTATGAATGAATATACTTAAAATATAAAATTCTTGTATTTCTTAAAAGTCACTTCTGTATATGTGATCCCCAAGCTATTAAATTCCTATAATCTTTCTAATTATTTATGACTAGTTTGGAAATGCTTCATTAAGCTACCTACAGCCAGATCTACTTTGAATTCCTCTCTTTTATTTTATTCCTATAATATTATTCATTAATGTTTAAACATTATAATCACATGATGCAAAGATGTGTCCCTTAACTAAAGTAATTTATTGAGAATTCTTAGGTTTTTCTAACCAATAATGACTTTGTTAATCACTGCTAGTCACAACAAGGAATACTACTCTATTTTTAGATATTCAAGTAACTCAGTTAAAAGCATTGCCTTATTTTATAATTTATGATGATACAGAATACATACTGTGAAATGAGCCATTGAGAGTGGCTTTTTCATGGTAATACAATAACTAGAAACACTTCCTGTATGATAGTGGTATAATATGATTATGGCATAGGTTGGAAAGATGGCTCAGCAGTTAAGAGCATTTACTGCCTTGGCAGAGAAGCTGATTCAGTTTCCAGGTCCCATAGTCTGTAACTCCAAGACCAGGTGATCTAGCACACTCTTCTGGCTCCTATGAGCACCAGACACACAGTTGGTGTACACACCCACGAAGGCAAGACACACTTATACATGAAATAAAATAAATATGCCTTTCAAAGTTATATGTGGCATTATGATGAAATTTTTAAAAGTCAAGCTATAGTTCTAGGTCATTTAACTATTATAATCAGAAAAGGGAATGTGGCAGATATTTTTAACACCTCATGTTTCTGGGTTCCAACTACGCCCATAGAATCAACTAAAAACTAAAGTTTAATGCTCACTCATAGAAATGTATTGACGAAATCTGTGGTTTGTGTGTGTCTCCCACAAAACATTCATGTGTTGAAATTGGTTGCTGTGACATTGTTGGGAAGGTTCTCCAGGCTTTGGGAGGTAGTGTCAAGTGGGGAGAGTGGGTGAGCAGGTATAAATCCTTGGGAGTGTCTTGTCCCTGGTTCTTTCTTTGCCTTTTTCTTACTCTCTGCTTTCTGCCTACAACTATGTAAATAAGCTCTTCTGCCACACATTACTGTTGCCATGATGTTCTACCGAAGTGTACGGAGCCAAGAACTATAGGCTGAATGCTTTCAAACCCAGAGCCAAAATATTCTCTCTTGGTAGAGATATATGGTCACCTCATCTTTGTAGAGTAGGTATATCCACCCCTTAAGCTATGTCAGGTGTTTCAGTTATAGAAATGATAGATATAATATAGTCAATAAATCAATAGTTTCTCTGCTAATTAATATTGAGAATTTAAATGTTCAATGGTATAAAACTTGTTGATTTCATTTCAATATATATGATATGTCACCTCCAGCATTTATCATAATCAAACTAATATTTTTCTTTCCTATCAGCTAACCACTGATACTATTTGAGAGCTGAAGAACAATTAGTGTGTTAGTCTAATAGTCCATCAAAGAGAAACTTTTCATAATAACGTATGCTAAAAGTAATACAAAATCTTATGACAACTCTTATGTGTAATGTCTACTGTGCCTTTGATGGCCTGGACAGAACAATATTAGACATATTCCTGTGTATTGCCATAGCTCTTTTCTGAATTCTAGGAATGTTTTAGAGGTTAAGACAACGGTTGCAACTAGAACAGCAGATACTCACTAGGAATCACCACTGTGTATATAAGTAAAAGAAAAGTGGTATTCATAAAAAAGCATGATCTTTAGACTATCAACATTCAGTTTGAGGAATTAAAGCATAAGAAAAGCTAAAGGAGTAAAAAAAAAAT
Organism: Peromyscus attwateri; assembly: GCA_902168425.1. NCBI lineage: Eukaryota > Metazoa > Chordata > Mammalia > Rodentia > Cricetidae > Peromyscus > Peromyscus attwateri. The sequence goes on from CABHPP010112986.1 coordinate 42,730, forward strand.
GTTCCTTATATTACATGAAGTGTCAGATTTACTGGATGGTTGCATAAAAATGCATAGTGATTGTTTTTCAGGATAGCATTTACATTTTAAAAACTTTCCTTTATAAAAGGACTGTCAAGGTGATACAACAGGCAAAGGCATTTGCCACTAATCTGACAGCATGAATTCAGTCTCTAGAAGCCACATGTTTAAAGGGAAACATTTGTTCTCTGACTGCACACACATACAAAAACACACAAAAAATTTCAATGAAAGCTGGGAAAATTTTTAAACCACTTTAGAATTTTTTAAAAAAGCTTTAGAATTAAAAAAAAAAGTTTTCAGGTCTTACTTCTGTACATATGACATCTCCTGTATTGTCCTCAAATGCTAATCACACACGGGCAATTAGTTTTTGTTTTCTGTGATGATTGCTTTCAATTTCAACTTTATGAAACCTAGAATTACCTGGGAGGTATGTCTCACTCTGGGTATGCCTGTCAGTGATTGTCTTAGCAAGGTTAATTGAGGTAGAAAGACTCACGGACTCAGCATGGCACCATTCCAAAGATATGGGTCCTGGACTACAGAAAATGGAGGAAGTGACCTGATCACTAGCATTCATGGCTCTGTGTTTCCTGATTGAATGCAGTGTGATCAGCTGCTCCAAGATCCTGCTGCCTTAGCTTCCTTGTCATGATAAACTGTGACCCAGAATAAATCCCTTCTAAGGTGAGTTTCTTTTCTGAGGATATTTTATTTCAGGAAAGAAAAGGTAAGGAGTTGTGCTGTGGGATGTTCTGTATGGCAAATGTGTTGCTCTGATTGGTCAATAAATAAAACACTGATTGGCCAGTGGCTAGGCAGGAAGTATAGGCGGGACTAACAGAGAGGAGAAAAGAACAGGAAGGTGGAAAGAGACACAGCCAACCACCGCCAGGACAAGCAGCATGTAAAGATTCTGGTAAGCCACAAGCCACGTGGCAAGGTATAGATTTATAGAAATGGATTAATTTAAGATATAAAGACAGTTAGCAAAAGCCTGCCACGGCCATACAGTTTGTAAGCAATATAAGTCTCTGTGTTTACTTGGTTGGGTCTGAGCGGCTGTGGGACTGGCAGGTGAGAAAGATTTGTCCTGACTGTGGGCCAGGCAGGAAAACTCTAGCAACAGAGTTGTGTCCCTAATATGATAAATCTGAACATGTGGTTTTTAGAACTTTGGAACTGTTTGAGGGCTGGAGTGTTTTATACTTTGGACTAGAAAGACCATGACATTCTGGAAACAGAGCTTAATGGGTTCTTCTGAAAGAAACATGGAAGACAGGGATACTGAGAGAAACACATACCATAAAGGCTGAATTAACAGCAACTTTATTGGGACTGGGATAGGGTCTTTTTTTTGGGGGGGGGCAGAGGAAATTTCAAATTGGGAAAGCCTCAGGCTGGTGCTAAGAAAGCAACTCTAAGCATTTAGGAGAAGAGTATTACTGAATGGTAGCATCCTGTGTTGCACTAAGACAATAGGAAAGGTTTCCTGAGGCTTCATGTTACGAAGATCATGCACATGAAAGAAGAAAGCATAGAATGAAGGGTCCCTATTCCTCAAAATAAAGAACTGTCTTGGAAGAGTTTCCCCAGAGTTAGCACACATAAGTTGATGCAGTTCAAGGAGGCTAGGCTACACCTCCAGTCAACAGCAGAATTAGGTACAGATAACATTTTGGTGCTAGTTTTTCAGGCATAGAAAATGAAAATTTGTGGAGATCATGGAGTCTTGCTCTATCGTTTCAGACAGCAATACACAGAGTGTGATAAGATCAGAGTTCCTGGAAGGAGGCCATGAGGTATCATTGTGAGAAGCTGTGGAGATGAAGCTCTACCTGCAGTAGAGACTCTGGGATATTGGAGATGCCAGAACCAAAGAACGTCTACCAATAAAAACTTCAGGGATGGAGAAGAACAGGCCACAGACTCTGTATGCTCCAGGTTGCCAAGATGCAATAATGAGATCAATTATCAATGAAGACACTGTTTTTATATCCCTGTTTTTAAATAGTAGAAGACAGAAAGTTAATTTATCTTTTTAGTTCTAATTGTTCTTTATAATGTCTCTCTCTGTCCTCATGTCAGAGTTGTAAAATAAGGATTGTTTGAAATAAAAGAAATTTACTATGTAAAGATTAAAAGTTAACTATAAAGTGTATTTTGCTAGATACAGACTATTACCTAATTACTGTGTCCTTTGTAGTTGCAGAAAATATTTTTATGTTTGATTTTTTTTGGCATTTTTGCTTTAAAACTCATGCAAGTTGCTAGTTTAACCTCCTACATCTTCCCATGGATAAGTATGTCCATACTCCTACTGAGAACATGGACACATATGTTAAGTGTCCTTGATCTACAACTTGGCACATGGCACCTTATTCTATAAAATGAATTATACAGTACCTTCATACTACTTGGAAACTTCCTTAGCACACAAATAATTAGAAACCCAGGTACTTTTATGTTTCAATCTCTTGGACAAGGATACTACAAAGAAAATCATTTTATGAAGGAAAATACTAAATAAGTGTATTGGGAATTTGGGGAAAGATAGCTGGTACTAGAGTTTCCTTTGGGGTTGGTGTTTTACTTTAAAAAAGGCCTTGCTGTCTTTTGAGGGGTAAAGGCATTGTGCTTTGGTGGGGATTACTTGGAGACAATTAAACAAAGAAGGAAACCAAATTTCCCTTTAATTGAAATTAAAGGGATAGTTAATGCAGAAAAAGGAGAGGAAAGGCTGAACTAAAGTGTCAAGAAATGAGTGGCAAGCCTCATAACCTAGATCCTGAGCCCTTTAATAAACTAATTAGGCCAGAGAAGACTTTTTAGGAAAGGAATAGCCAAAGAAATTAAAATTTAAAATTTAAAATTTTACACACATTGTTTTAAAAATTATTTTTATTCATGTGACTCTGTGTATGTGTGTGTGTGTGTGTGTGACACAGACCTACTCCAAAAATGCCATACCTCCTAATCCTTCCCAAAGACCTCTACTAAGTGGGGACCAAATATTCAAAGATATGAGTCCATGAACTACCATAATCACTAATAATATTGATGTTTTTAGAAGCTATATTATGAACAGGTACTATACCAGGGACTTGAAATTATTGACTCATTTAGTTAATGAAAGGACTTATTAGTGAGAACACTTATTTAATCCAATTTTAGATACAGAGTTTATATCTCAGTGGTTGTACAACAGAGAATGTAGATAAGAAATGTGTAATTTAATTGTCTTGTTTCTGTGACAAAATACCCTGATGAAAGCCAATTGTGGAAATAAAGTTCTTGTTCATTTTTGTTCATTACTCATGTTCAAGGGTACAGCCCATCACAGTGGGGAAGGTTGGTTGCAGTCACTGATGGAAGCTATTGATTTTGCATTGGCATTTAGGAAGAAGAGTGGTGGATACTTATGATCATCTCTCTCTTTTTTATTCAGTCTGGTAGTTTGGGCACATTTTCCTACTTCAATTAACATATCAGTAAAACCCCTCCAATACAGCCCACAAGGTTTGTCTCTGGGTTGAATCTCTGTACTTTTAAGTTGATAATTAGCATAAATCATTGGAATCCACCCTTGCCAACTAAACACAGAAATATATCATTTTGAGACTTAATCTCCCGCTTCTTGTCCTCAGAGACTCATACCTGTCTCATACTACAAAAAGGCATTCAGTACAAATTCAAAAGTCCTCATAGTCTTTAATAGTTCCAACATGTCTAAAAATGCAGATGCAGAGTCTCTTCTGAGACTCTGGCAATCTCTCTTTAATTGTTGTTTTCTGGGTACTTTATTTTTTTAATGTTTGAGATTAAAATATAATTGCAACATTTCCCCTTCCCTTTCCTCCCTCGAAACTCTCCCATAAGTCATATCCCTAAATATAACTTGTTCAGTCAGTATAATGTTACTTATATGTTTGTATGGAAACACCACCTCCCCCCACCCAAAAAAAAAAAAAAACAATTTTCAGGCATTCAATATACAGCAGTGTATAGTAAACATTCTCATTCCAAAAGAGCCAATTTTAGGGAATATCAAGGAAAGATGGGTCTGGTCTGACCGAAGCAAGACCATAACCCAGCAAGAGAAATACAAATCCTGAAACTCCACGTATGGCATCTCTAGCTTGTGATGGAACACATCTTGCACTTTCCTCACCCCACCCTGTCTAGCTGTGCCGCCTGCTGCACTCACAAGATCCTCTTGAGTAAGCTTCACTATATGCATTCAATGTTTCTCGATGGATATCTCATCTTCTGGGACATATAACATACTGAGATCTTCATTGCAACTTAGATTTGACCATCACAGTTTCACATGGTGGCCTCATATGTTCTCCTTCCAGAGATTCTGACCCTGCTAAGTATTGCTTGTCTCAGTAGCACTCTTGAGTTATGCTCTGATAATCATGATGTCTTCAATCATACATCTTTGATTGTAGAAACAGTAGAACATGAACTACACTTCCATGTTCTTTTGTCAGCTGGAGATAGAACCTAGTCCTCTTGGACAACAGCCTCTATGTGCTGACCCTGGGAAATGCTTCCATGGGTAAAATCTTTCCACGACCAGAAAGCATTCTCGGTGTAGACTCTGTCCTTTCAAACTGATTTGCATTTTGCCAGCTTGAAGGTTTCGGTAGGTAAGGTTGTGTCCTAAGGGCACCAATTCCCTGTATAGAATAGGATGTCTGTCTCTAGTTCTTTCAGTCCTTTTTATCCGAACCACCTAGGCTGTAGTTTTAAATTTGCTAGAGCACTTTGCCTTAACAAACAGAATGTTTTATGTCTTTCTGTCCCATGTATTACTCTATGTCTCTTTAGACTTAGCTAAGTATGATGAGTATTAACCATTCCACAGCCCTGACTACTATCATATTTTGAAATTTCTTCCACCGAATACATTCATTCATCACTTCTAAAATTCAGCTCATATAATTTCTGAAGGCATGTGCAGAATGCATCCATATTCTTTGTTTGAAAAAAACCCAAATGACCTGTAACCCAGTTCTTGATAAAGTTCTTGTTACCCTCTGAAATCTTATGATTTAGGCCTCTTCTTTCTTTCTTGTCTTCAAAGCTCTCACCAGAATTGCTCATTAAATTATGCTTACAATGGCTAGGGTTTTGTTTGTTTGTTTGTTTGTTTTTTGTTTTGTTTTGTTTTTTAAGCTATAAGCACCAATGTTTTCCACATTCCTCTAGTAAACCAGTTTCAAAGTCCTATGAATGATAGGCAGGTTTTTCACAGCTATGGCCCTACTTGTACATGCCAGTTTTCTATACTGGTTACTCGTCTTGTTACCACAGCAATTTGAGGGTATAGTAAGCAATATTGAGGAGTCAAAATGGCAGGAGCTTGGGGGACCATGCCACACTGTATTCACATGCAGGAAGCAGAGAGCAATGACTTTCTTGGACTAAGTTTGTTTTCTTCTTATTATTCGGTTCACGTCCCAACCCAACAGAATGGTGCCACTCACATTTAGGATGGGACTTCCCACTTTAACTAACTTAATCTAGGAAATCCCTTACAGATGTGTACAGATATTTGTCTTCAAGGTGATTCTGTATCCTATCAAGTTGACAATCAAATAAACCATTGCAGAGAATAAGGTAGGAATCTCCACAAAGTCTCCCCCTTTTAGACACCACTTTAAAGGCATTAGTACAGTGGAAGGCAAGTAACTACTTGGAGATTACACAGGATTATCAGCAGAGAATGAAGAGATGTCAAAGTGCTAGAAACATGCCATTGGCTCAAGAATAATTAACCTCACTAAGTTAGTAGACTAATTTTAACATACAATTTAGAAATGGGTTGACTGTTCAAACACAAATAGTCTGTATGGATGGGTAATATTCCCCCCCAGCAGACATTATTAAATGGAAATTGCAGAAAGAGGCATGAGATATCTCTTATGAGTTATTTGTGGAAGGCCCGAGAAATATCTAAAATAACACAAACCATTGGCATTTTTCCTTGGTTATTCACTATAACTATATGATAAGTACCGATTGCTAAAGATACCATGTACTTTGATTTCAGGACAAATAGAAATCAATCTCAAATCTACCAGGAAACTTCCTTTCCAATATATAGCATTCATAGATACTGAAGGTGCTACACAGACTGCTGGAGCACAAAAGACATCAAAGGTCTTACCCAGTGCTGAATGCTGAATACTGCAGAATTGGCCTAAGAGGGAGGATATACCTACTGATGCAATAACGGTACAACAAAGCTACACACCATCTGGTTGGATTTGAGACCCACTTCACAGGAGAAAATTTCATGCCCATTACTATATTATGGCCCAAATCTGATATATTTTTTTTTTTTTGGTTTTTTCAAGACAGGGTTTCTCTGTGTAGCTTTGCGCCTTTCCTGGAACTCACTTGGTAGCCCAGGCTGGCCTTGAACTCACAGAGATCCGCCTGCCTCTGCCTCCCGAGTGCTGGGATTAAAGGCGTGCGCCACCACCGCCCGGCCAAATCTGATATTTTTAATTTACTGTATAGTCATGATGTCAAAATGCCTTATAAATACCCATGTTTATAACCATAAACCTGAGCTGCTCTCAGAGTTAAAGAAAATTTTTTTCTGCAATGTGGTAGTTAATGGAGAGAGCATAATTGATCAAAGTGCTAAGAATAAGAAACTGAGTGCTCAGCCTAAATGAGACATTTATATTAACCCCACTACTGCCAATAAGACTCAGGGAACATTATGGAAGATGAGGTTGAAAAATGTAAGAGCTGCAATGTATTACTTATGTTTCCACCACTGTGATAAATGTCATGGCCAACACAATTCATAGAAGTAAGTGTTCCTTCATTTGGGATCATGGTTCCAGAGGTTAGGGTACATAATGGTAGACTAAGATGTCCTCATGTAGCAGACATAGCAACTAGAACTGAAAGCTGAGACATTAGGGCTCATAACTTGAAGTGCATGCATGGAGAGGGGAGAGTTCACTGGGAATGATATGAGGCTTTTAAACCACAAGCCTTCACCCTAACATACTTCTGCAAGGCCATACCATCTAAACCTACCCAAATAGTTCCAACAACTGGAATGGCATGACTTTTGAAATCATGAACTCACAAGCAGTTGTATTACCTGCACAAGACCCAAACAAGATCAGACCAGCACTAACAATCCCAGCACAGATGGTGCAGATGGTCTCCAGACACTAACTGAGTACTGAGAGGCTATTTCCAGTGTGGGAGAGCAGCTGGGACCGGCTCACACATTTTACCCCAGGGTACTCTTGAGGAGAGAGGGATAAGAGATTTAGATAGAAGAATAGAGGGGAGAGAAACAAATAGAAACACAAGATAGCCTCAGGAGGGCCTGGATCCATATCCACCAGCCCCTCCTGTCTTATCTAAAGGACTATTTATAGAAAAGCCAAGAGGTGGAGCAAAAGACCTCCCCCTAGCTCAGCCAAGTGTAGACTCTTTCCAATCACCTGGTAACCACACATGTGGTCATGCAATCCTCTAATGTAGCACTGCTGGGTGAAGCAAGCTCAGATCTCACTAGGAAACCTTTATGGGCCTCCACATTCCATAGTTCGTTATGGGAGGTACACTGTTTTTTGAAGATGTGGCCATTGGTAGGTTTCCTATGAAATAGTGAATGCCATACCTGTGCACATATAGGCATTACTTACAGATTTGATTATTTACCAGAATAAAGGAGTCATGAAGTTGGGATGGCATGTTGGGGAGGATATTGTGGAAGTTAGAGGAGATAAAATTGAGGGTATATATCATGTTTCATTGTATGAATTTCAAAACTAAGGGATTTTTTAATCAATAAAGCATTTTTGTTCCCTTTCCTTCAAAAGACCAGGACATGTCTTTTAAAAGGCAAGGGTGGAACTAGAGGACATCTAAGTTTACTGTAGCAATGCCCTAAATGTGAAAAAAATTGAGCTAACTTAAAATATTCTGACATTAATTTCATTCTTTAAAAAATACAGCACATTCTTCTTTTGGTTTTCAAGCAACATTTTGGAAATTTCCTTACAAGCATTTTGGCCTTGGGAAAGGACATCTCGGTTTGCACCTTGAGTTTTTGTTTAATAATTTTATAGCCTTTAGCAAAATTCATCCCTCCCTTAGCCACATTTTCCTACCCTGCAAATTAAATGTAAAACAGCTATGCCCTTAGTTTGTTATGAGTTTTCATTGGTATTACGCACCCAAAGCACCTACTGCCAAAGAGAAGTTAAAGGAAAAATGCATTCCTTGTAGAACATAAATGAACACTTTCCAGGATGACCTGTGGTGACCACTACAAGAAATGGGGCTGTATGGGATGCAAAGTCTCTATATTATTTTTCTAAATGACCCCAGTCTCCAATTTGCTTCTGCTTTGCTTAATAGGAGATAACTTGCCCTTGAGCTCAGATGACCCTTCTGAATGCTGTAAATGAATTGAAAGAAAAATTTTAATGAGAAAACAAATCTCTGTGGCAATTAAGTAGATAATTTAGTAAGTCTAAGTCTTCAATCATAAGCAGACATCAAAAATACAGTCTTATAGAGATAATTCCAGTACACATTCAGTGTCTCAAAACACTCTTATGCAATCATCAATATTGGAAAGTTAATGTTAATATATTACTGCCACCTAATCTACAGATATTATCCATTTTTTCCTGATCATCCTAAAAATATTAACATTTATTTCAGTATACTAGACATGTAAAACACTACTTATATAAGAACTGTATGCTCTGGTATGTCTTGATGTATATGTCCAAGTCAATGAGGCCATCATCACAATCAAGAGAGTGAACATGTATACCATGCTTGAAAGTTTCTCATTCTTCTTCATAAACTCTGTCATGTCCTAGTTCTCCCCCTATAAATAAATACTCTCCCTCCTAAAGCAACTACAGAACTACAGAAAACTATGTTCAGTTTTTCATTGCATATTAGGTTTGCATTCAGATAATTACATATTTCTTTTTCATTTCTAACATTATGATGAAGGATATCCAAACAGAAAAGTAAATTTATACTCCTGTAATAAATTCTTAAATGGCAAAGATGTGTTATATATTACTGGATCTAACATTTAAAAATCTAATTATGATGTTTGTTCATATATTCATTGGAGACATGGTTTTACAGATTTTATTTCTTTTAATGGCTGTTTGTTTTTGATAGCAGCACATTATTAGCCTCCTGATATGCCTGGGAAGTAAGCAATTCTCTTCAATTTTCTGAGATGCTTCGAGTATTTCAATTTATTTAATTAAGAAGCTGTTATAATTCACCACTGATGCTTTCTGCATCTGTAGTTTACATTGTTGGAAAGTTCTACCTACAATTTCATTTTCTCTCATAGTTTAAATTTCTTTTACAGTTGCATGGCTATCCATCTTTATTTCTCTTTTTAACACCTACTAATTTTGCAAAATAGCAGGTTTCAGCATCTCTAACTATTTCTCCTTTAGTGAAATGTGTTACTGTTTGTCAGAGAATGTATTTCATCTGATATTGAATCTATCATCATAGTTGTAAGTGTAGCATTTTATGATCCTTAATAATTTGTCTTTTTTTTTTCTTGTCGGTCTTGCTGGAAATGTATCCATTTTATTGATGCTTTCAAAGACCACATTTAGTTTTGTTGATTTTTCTCTTGGGATTTCTTGTTTGCTTTATTGATTTTTTTAACCAAAATACTACCATTTTTTCTCCCTTGGACTTTCTTATGTCTGAGCCATCAGTAATTTCCACCCACTCTGAGGAAGAGTTTGTATGCCCAGTTGATCTTTCCAGGATGTGCACTCACAGACCTGCCCATTGATATGGGCATGTCTCTTACTCGATTCCAGATCTGATCAAACTTACAACAAAATTAACCATCACAAAGATCTTTGTTATTTATAATGTAGATATTTAGTACTATAAATACTCAACTAGCCACAATGAATCCCTTGGTAGTCTTTCATTATCTCTTTTAGCTAAAATTACCTATTTTTTTCTTTGATTTCTATTTTCCCTATGTATTATTTGGATATGATATTTTATTTCCAAATATTTGAAGACTTCCCAATTACCCTTTTCTCAAAAGTGAATTTCTAATCTAATGACATTTTAATCAAAGAAATTTATTTTATGAATTGAATAATTCTAATTTATGCAAACTTATTTGATGGCTAGAACATGCACTAAATTGGTAAATTACTCCCTGTGCATTTGAAACGTTTGTATCCTGCTTATACCAGGGGGGACTCTTCTACAGAAGACGCCAACTAGTTTCGGCAAGTGGTATTTTTCACATTGTCTATGGGCTTCCTGCTTTCTTCAATATTTCTCTGTCAGTTTTTCAGAGGTAGCATTAGGATCTCTCACTATAATTCCTTCATTTATTCAACAACTCTTTTATTAGTAGCATAAACCTTCATGATTGTTACATCCCCTAACTAAAAAAAATACTTCTATCATTATGAAATGATCCTCTTTATCCTCACTACAAATGTTACTGTGCTTACAGTATCATAATCTGATCATGTGTGATACATATCTACTGTGACATACTCCTCTGAAAAAATCTTATCTAGTGAAAGGACACCCTTCTCATCATACTTTTGGTACTGTGCCAAAATACCTGCTCTCACACCCTCATCTCTGAATGAATGTCTGTCTGTTAATCCTTCTTAATGTTTCAAAATTCCAGGTTGGGTCCCCCCTTATTTCTACCTCACTATTTATAATACTTTACTGCTATACAGAACGCTTGTACAAATGCTCTCTTCCCACAGCCCACCCTAGACAGGGTTTGCTCCATCACACTTGGGCTCTAGGTCCCTTCACCAGACTGGCCACCCTCACGCTACTTAGGCTCCCACACCACGTGCCAGCATTTCACTAACAAAATCTATATAGAGAGAAAGAGACACAGAACCCTTAACTTCAACACAGCTTTATTAAATGCTTTTCCTAGGCTATTACAGCTCCTACATCTCCAACTGAATTGCTGATTGCTTTACTGAGTCTTAACAAATGGCTTTGGATAAAGCCACTTAGGAAGAGGGGAGCAAAGAAAGAGGAAGCCAAAGCACCCATCTTCATGCTTGACAAATTTTGTTCCAAGATTTTAGTCTAGATAAGAGACAATCGTCTTTTAAAACTATTTTTGCCAAGGCAAACTGTTTGTGTCAAGGTATAATCACCAGATAAGACTTTAAATGCAGGGTAAACATATAGAGTACAGAAAACAGACTTCCCCATATGCTTCCATTCTGAAATTAGATCTACAGTGGAACAATGAGGAACTCCAGGGGAAAGAAATAACTAAGTGTTAACCTTAAGCGTTAGATGAGGAAAATGAAAACAAGATATGAGAATGGTCATTACACTCTGAGAGAAATTAGGATGTTTCCAGGAAAATAACTTGTCTCAGGGCTAAATGTTTGGTATCTTCATTGTTGAATATTATATAGCATTCCCAAGTAAAGTAAGGTTGAAATCAGTGTTTAAGCTTTCATTTTGATCATGTTGATGGGATATTTAAACTCTCTTGCACATTAAACACACCATTCATATTGGGGATAATGAAATCTATTTGTAGGACTGATATCCACAGTATAAATGAATGTAACTCATCTTCAACTAATATTCCACAAGATTTCCCCATTTTTATCTAAATAAAAATGAAAGGTTTTAATTTAACATAGTAAAATTATATACAATAAGAACAATTATCAAGTAAGAATTATATTCACAACATCCAACCCATTAGCGTCTGGAAAGTTTAGAAAAAATACTTCATTATCTATCTTATCTTAGTGAATCCAAAGTTTTATACCTAATTTACTTTCTATACTAAGGAAAACTGCAACTCTAATTATTTAGTCTTTAATTCTATCAAAGATCCCAGAAGGATGTAACATTACCTAACAATGGAGACATTTGGCTGTCTAGACAGTCACCTAAAGTTCCTCTGCAATATTGGGGCATCCATCTTCAGCCTACAAGCCTAGACTATCTAATAGACTTTTTAGTGAAGCAGAAAATTTGAAGGATTGTCCCGCTTTGTACTGGCAATGTTCATCTGTCACTTTTCTCTGTGTTCTACAGAATATCTGGCAGACTCTTCTATGAAGCAGGAATCTTGAAGGACTGCCCTGCCTTATTTTGGCAAAGTTCAACAATCTTTTTCCTGTGTACCACTTGTCTAGTCTATATAGCATACTGTCAGCAGTCAAGCCATGAGCAATTTCTTGCTCAAATGGCTAGCTTTGCCACAATGAAAGCAAACTCCATAAGAAGTTTCTTCAATGCCCATCATCCTTTTATGAAGTAAATTTGTGCTGCCAAGAGCAAATGTGTTTCATTGTCATGAAATACTTTAGGTTATTAAACATCCTAAATGCTATATTCTGTAGGTTTTTGAAGAGTTTGAGAATCATCTACCTGTCTAAAATATATCTGTGTAACCTTGAAAACATACCTAATGTGGCTACAAGTATGATTATTATATATTATCTACTAATCTCATTTCTTCATTCTACACTGAATTTTTAAATGAGCTGCGTAAGCACAATACCCCAAACAAGAGTAGAAACGTATATTCAGTATAACAAAAATGACTTTAAATTTGGCAACAGTATACCAAAATCCACACCAATGCAAAATATCTGAGATTAATAATTGTCTTTTTATCCTATATTCCTATATTCTCCTAAATGATAACAAATATCCACAAACCACCAAATAATCAAAGATGGTCTACCCTTTCTCTGGGTAATGAGTTCCATGCTCTCCAGACTGCTTTCTGTTGTCTGTGGGTAAATTTTAAAGGTAATCTTTAGGGGCCCTAGAGAAAAATGAGATAATGGCCAAGTCATGGGAACACCAGTGGTAACTTTTGTTGTTATATATCACCTGTCAAGTTTCAGGAGGTCTTCCATGATTATACCTCATCCATATTAACCCTGAAGGAATCCATAGCCTCTCATTTCCTGTGGGAACAAAAGTAAAACCTCTTTTCCAAAACTATGTATTTTTTGTGTTCCATTTTAAAATTAAAACATTCCTAAAATATTTAGGCTGGATTATTTTGGCCGTCCCTCTTTCAATCCCATGTTTCTTTGCAGCTGTCATTTGCTGATCAGCAATCAAAAAATTCAAGGTCAATGCAGCAACATACAAGATCCAGACTCCCTGCATATTTCCCATCTCAATGTGCCTTATTCTTTCTTAAAGACTTTATTATTTTAAACTATTCATTTTTTTCTATGACTATCTATATGCTTTCTCTTTCTTTCTTAAGCCTACACACATTGTTAAACACACTGTAACCTGTTTAGAGTTTTTTATATCTGGATCTGTCTTTACTGCATATCTCTAATCTTATTTTGTCTGCATGAGCAAAAACTGCTAAGAACCACCCACTTCTTGGTTCATGAAAGCCAAGCCTAAAGCTCATAAGTGCATTTGACCAAGAATGGTATTCAACCCCCTAACTTTGGAATGCCAGTGCCCTACCCTGTGGCAGGTGTTTTTTAATTAGTTTTTTATTTCTATTAGCATAATAAGACTGTTAGGTGTTCTTCTGTAAGGCAAGTTTCTTAAAAGAGCAGTATCTATTTTTTGTTGGTTGGTTGGTTGGTTTTTAGCTTTCTCAGGTCCTATGGATATTTAAGTCTCATGTTGGTACACCAAATGTTGTTAGCTTTTTTATTCTTTGCTCTTTGGGGACCCACAACCCAGCTCCCAAATAATCATACGGAGACTTATTATTACTTATGAATGCCCAACCTTAGTTTGACTTGTTTCTAGCCAGCTTTTCTTAACTTAAATTATCCTGTATACCTTTGCCTCTGGGCTTTTACTTTTCTCTGTTTCTGTATATCTTTTCTTTCCTTCTTATTCCATGTCTGGCTGTATGGTTGGGTGGCTGGACCCTGGCATTTTCCTCTCCTTCTCCTTTTCTTGCTCCTACCTTTTCTTTTTTCTCCTTCTATTTATTCTCCCTGCCTGTTAGCCCCACCTCTCCTCCTTCTGCCTAGCTATTAGCCATTCAGATCTTTATTAGATCAATTAGGTGTTTTAGTCAGGCAAAGTAACATAGCTTCACCAAGTTCAACAAATGCAACCTAAAAGAATCCAACACATCTTTGCACCATTAAACAAATATTCCATAGCATAAATGAATGTAACACATCTCAACTAATATTCCATGATACATACTTACTATTTTATAATTGGATTTTTTTCACTTATCATTTTAGTTTTTGGAAATAATTGTATTTTTCCCTCCAAAACTATAACTATTCCATTGTGTGGATATAGCAGAAAGTCTCTGCATAATATGATGGACATTTTAGAAATTTCTGTACCTATTCTATTACAAGATATTCTGTAATAAAATTTTAAAAGTCATAAATATTCACACAAAAAATACACTTGTATAGAATATAACTGGTCAATAAAAATAGACAAACATTAATATTCTTTTTAAAAGAGAATATTTATTCACTTATTTATGTTTATTGTGTGCCTTTTTTTGGATGTGGTCTCTTTTTGTGTATATGTTGAGGTACAGGTAGTGGGCAATTTTTCATTGACATATTGAGGTTGTTGACAATAAAAATAATTTGTGTTCTTATCCAAAAATTATTTTTATGATTATTGTCACTTTGATACATTTTTTTCTTTATCACAATTTTTCCTCCTATGACTTTTATGTTGCATGGCATGTTAGAAATAGGCACATTCTGTAGGTATAAAAACAAAATTACAACATGATTTCTTACAGTCACACAAGCACAACTACGTAAGAACTTGGAAAATAGAGTCTTTATTTGAATTTGTTATGTGTCAGTTTAAGTTAGATTATCAGTTAAAGGAATATGACAGTGATCAACCAAAACCAACATATGTGTGCATAAATAGAATTTATATAAACATATAGCTTAGAAATGCATAATTGCATACATTCACACATGCCTGTATACAACAGACTTATATATGAGTTTGAGTTTCAAAATTAGTATACCTACATGACATAGTAATTTCCCTATATTTGCAA